>VDFB02271358.1:94832604-94969508 GCA_007258455.2 Sequoia sempervirens | reverse complement strand
ATGTTATTGTAAATAGAGTCATTATCAATCTAGTTAGTTAATCTCACTTTCTAGGATTTACCTTTTTACACTTAGCTTAAGTTTACTTAGGCTATTTCATACTTGTGTAGATCACTTCATATGGTTTTAAGACATGTCCTCATCACTTGAGACACCTAGTGCATGCATGCACTTTCTCACATCTTATCAAGTGAGCTCACAAGTGTTGCACTATTGGAGGGTTAGTCAATCATTTTCTCCTACCTTCTAACCTCCTCATCCTTGCATATATAAGCAAGTCTTATCATTATATTTTACACATTCTCATTGCATATGATAGATATCCTATTGTGTTCATTATTTCACTTGTGGAAGGTTATCAATTCATGCTTTTTGATCTTGGCATTCTCTAACATGGTATTGAGCCATGAGAGCATGTTCCTTCCCACATCAAGGTGACTCTTGCACATAGCCCTGTTAGTAGAGCATCTTGGAGTCAAACCATTATCACCATTGTGTCTAGAAGGTTTGAGAAACAAAGAAATACCCTTCATTTGGCAAAAATTCGTAACTTTAATTTTTTGCAATTTGTTTTCACTATACATGGGGCTAGTTTAAATCATCAAATTCTCGTAAAAATGGTTTTTTTTTCATTTTTATATAACGTGTTTATAATTAATTCCTTTGATGATGGTGGGTTCTTACAATTCTTGTTTTTTCATAATATTTTCTATAGTAACCCAACTAGCACACTTTATATCCTCCTTGCTTTCTAACTCGTTTTCAACAACAACCCCTTTAGATCACTCTAAATTGAATTATCAACTATTTATTATTCTTTGTTGATATATTTCCCATCTCTCCTAAATTTTTTTTACTCTTTTTTTTCCATATCCAATTTTATAGTTAATTCAATTTATTCCTCAATCTATCTTAGCTTCTTTTCATCTTCTTTTTCAATAGGTGTTTTTTATTTTATGTTTCATTAATCATTATATTCACCCCTTATATCTTATTCTAAACCCACTTCTATTAGTTGTATCTCTTAATACATCCCTTCAAGGTCCACCCTTTCCATTTATTATTGCCTAGGTGCCTAACCCCTTATCACAAGGCTCGAACCTAGAGCATCTTATCACAAACCATTAAAACTTTCCCTGCTTATTTATAATCTATTATTATTAACTCCCTTATTATTGCAAATGATAAAAAAAAAAATTATGTGATCCTCTATTTTACCACTTCATTAAGGTCCTAAAAACATAACCAAAATATTAGTAAGAATGGGGTTCAAATCAAGGATTTGTACCTAAGTTTCTTGAGAGTTCTATTGTATATATGTCATAATATTAGTAATAAGAGGAAGGCCAAGGGTTTATGTAGTAAGTTACAAAAGGTTGCAAAATGATAGAATCATTAAAATTGAACAATTATATACATATACATATACATATATATCATATATCATGACACCTTAGACATCCATTATATCAAATCACAATATATCATATTCTTGTATATGACACAAAGTTCACTATATATTAGTCTAACTCAAATATATTTCTTGCACTTCCTATTCCTACTTATATCTATGTAATAATATAAAAAGGGTCACGTCTCTTGCAATTTATGTCTTTTAGATGATTTGGTAGTCAACTAAATCTATCACGTTCCCTTTGGGGTGGATTTATCTTGTTGTATAGTCAACTTTATCCTACCAACAATGTTTATGGAGTTCCAATATGGTGGCAAATATATGATTTGGGTTGCCCAAGGAAAATTACATCGTTTTTATTGTGCCCCTTCTTATGCTTGATAATCACAAGAATTTGTTGTAGTCTGCCATTCATTTCATAAGTATGATATTTAATAGTTAAAGAAAATGATGATCAAAGTGATTAATTATCCCCTTGTCAAAAATATAGTGGCACCATTGCTTGACAACCTACACTATTATATAGAGTTCCTTCTCATAAGTATAGTAATGACAAGTGATATTATATGATGTCTAGGAGTGATAGGTGATAGGGTGGCCATACTAGAATATTATAATTCTACTTGAACATATTCATATAAATTTATCTATATCTCATATAAGTTAATGATGTCTAAAAGTGTCAACATGGACACATCATTATTATTATAGTTTATAAAAAGAATGTTGCTATATAGGAGTCCATTTAAATGTTTTTAATAAAGTTAAAAGAGTTTTTTTTGGAAAGCTCCAAACTCTTTTTCAATGAAATTACCATAAATCAAGAGAAACAAGTTTCATGAGGCATGGAAAAAAAAAACCATCAAAGGTCACATATGAACAAAAATAGGAGAAGAAACAATGTTAACACGATACGTGAATAGAAAAACATAAAGAAAACACCACCTAATTGATATCAATCATCTTTTGTAAGCTAATATTAGTGTGATAGGTCGAATCTAGGTGGTAGAAAATGAGCAGCGAACAAAGTAATGCAAAATACCACTAAGAAAAACCTACACCTCAAGATTAGCCTAGTTGGAATCAACACAAAATAAAAACAACAAATAGAACATTTTAATTTTGTAGTTAGAATCCTCATTAATTTCTGAAGTTAGCCCTTTTCTGATTCTTTGGCAAGCTGGAGCAGTATCCTATAGTAAGATGTGTTGGAAGATAGGAGGATAATGGATGCAAGTGGGTGCAAGCATGAAAATGGCTAAGTATGGATTCTGAGAAAAATTTGCAAGAGTTTGGCTACAATGCATGATCTCTCTCAAAATGAGAGAAAAGAGGGGAGATGAGATTTCCAAAATCTCTGGAAACATCTATCAAGACTGGGAGCCCAACATGGATGTAGGCTTAAAGGAGTTGAGAACTTAAGGCCATACCACTCTTGGACATGTGGCATGTGACATGGCATAAAAGAGGTGGATGTGTAAGAAGGAGGTGGAAGGATAGTGAGGATAGAGGGGAGTAATGGGATTGGGACAAGATCTCCCAGAGGGGTTTGAGCCCCATGGAATGGAAGATGGATGGAGTGGAATGGAATGGATTAAATGTGAATTAAAAATTCACATGCGGAATGGAGATGTCTTGTTCAAAAAGAGAAAGCATTTAATAGGGTTGACTTGATTAAGTGGCATGGAGTGATTAAGGTTGTGCAAGTACTTGATTAGACTAATTAATGGCATATTAGAAGAGGGTTAGATTTCACATGTGACTTGATGTGACAAGTCAAAGATCACATGGGGAAGGGAAAAAGGAATTTAGTATTCCTTGGAAAGATAAAACGAATTAAAATTCCTTGAGAGGTTGATTAGGCTAGTTAGTGAAGGAGTAGAGGAGGGTTAGGTGGCTAAAAGAGATTAGAGGCCAACTTGCAAAAGTTGGAGGATGTGACACATCCTAATCAAGGATTAGGCATGTGCACATCCTTAATGATGAGATTAGAAGGTGGATTAGGATTAGATAAAAAATGATGGAGGATGTGACATAAAGGGAATTAAATAAATGGCATATTTATTTAATTTATTTGATGAAAGGGGGAAGGTATTTAATTATTTAACCAGATACCTTAGGATTAGAAGAACTTTAGAGGGATTAATTAAATAATAGTGATATTATTTAATTAATGCGGATAAGGGGATGTTTAGACGAAAGGGGATAAATTTGGATAAATTAAGTGTCCAAATTTAGGTGTCTACAGTTAGCATACAATTATTTTTTTAGGAAGTTAACTTGGTCAATAAAGGAAGTTTCTAAGAGGTCCTCCCCAATTTCAATAGATCAACATTATGAGTCGTCATCTTGGCTCAAATTCTTCTTGTAGGGCCCTCCATCTAAATATCCCTTTTCCTTTTTTTTAATTCATTATGTACCATGAAAAAAATGACCACAAAGTTCTTTATCATGTTTTTGTTGAAGGTCAACACTTTCAAAAAGATCATATTTTAGCTCATCTTGATTTATGAGGATTTTTTCTTATATATTTTCCCAATTTTGAAATGTAGTAGAGAAATTGTTAACTTCCTACCAAATTTCATCATCAAAATGGTCTCTAACTTCCTCCTCACCGACATTAAACATCTTATCTCTATCTCTTAGATTATATTTATGGAATCCTTATGCTACCATAAGGACTATTAGGTCCCAAAATTTCAAGTCCAAAATCCTATAAATTTCTTCACCTTCAGTGCTAGTTGTCTTCAGGAAAGTGAAACGAGAATTCATCAATAGATTGAGGATGGTTGAAGGCCTATGATAAGAGTGGGTAACATTTCCTAAAGTTTGGGCTCAACTTAAACCCAAGAAGGTGCTCCTAGAGGTATGTCTTTATAGGCATTACAATCAAACAAAATGGAAAACCAAAATAATTAACAACAATTATACCCAAACTACACACCTAACCCCTATTCCCTATCACGAGGTCAATGATTTCTAGTTTCAATGATCTTGTTTAAAGTAGATTTAATACTATGCACATGTATATATAGATAATGATGATGCTATAAGGTCCTAGGATATTTTCATTTGATATTTCATAAACATTTTCAAAGTATAAAGTGTTGGGAATGATTTGCAAAAAAATTATAAAAGTTCACACCACATAAAATCTATGTTAGGATAGGTGACATGAAAATTGCTATCCTAGGTTGATTTATGTGTCTCCACATTCTTTGGAAAGTGTTCTAGGGGACATGAGGGACAAAATATTTAGTAATTATTTTCCTATGAAAAATTGTAATTGCATTCAAAGAGGTGGACCCATCATGGTGGCAGTTACATAGCATCTTGGAGGCATATTCCTCTTGGGCGTCCAACTTTTTGTTATTTGCATGTTTTACATGCTCTTGCATGTAGCCGTCAGAGAGTTATGAAGCACTCAAGTTTGACCAATTCCTATTAGCTGTGGGTTAGGTGCCCATGTGATTATTCAATATTTTATTCCATGTTTGTTGGTTGTCCACTAAGGGGACATGGGTTTTTCTAGGTGGCTTTTCTTGTTTTTTGGGATATCGTTTGTGGTATTCTCTCCCACAAACTTCTATATATTGGAGCCTTTGGATGGTGGTTTAGTATGAGTTCTTTGTAGGTTGTCAAGACGACGAAGTGTTGCCGAATTATAGAGAGGATTGTTGTATTGATGTACTTCCTTGAAGATTAATACAAACATTGGATCTCTTTTGGTGTGGATTTTTTTCCTGCAAGGGTTTCTCCACATATATCTTGTGTCACTTGTGTTGACTTTTGGTATTGCATATTTTTCTTTCATTGTTGCAATTTTCAATCACTTAATCATTTTATGGTAATCTTGTTTAAACATAATTTTAGATTTGCAACCACATATTTAAGTTCATATTGTTGCAAGTTATACCTTGATTTCCAACAATCTATGCTTGAATTATATCTTTGAATCATAAACAACACATGTTTATCCTATTTTCATTTTTTATACTATTATTGTGTGATTTAAAAAAAAAGGTAAATATAGAATATTAGGATTTTTACCTATTAGTGCCTTATATGGATAATAAAGTCACATTTAGTCAATTCAAGCACAAATCAATAAAGAATAGAAGAAGTATTGTGCAGATAGATAGTTCTACTTAATAATCCCTCTTTGAATTCATTAATATTCCCTTGAAATAGGTAAAAGATAACCACATATAAAAATATGTGAATGATTAAATGTTGCAACACTTTCAAATAGCCGTTATAACTACACCACCAAATATGGTGGAAGGGAACTTACAAGGAGAGGTATTTTCATACCTCCAAACTTGATGCCTAACCAAGGAAACAACTTCTCATATGCACACACATCAATAACTACCTCACTATCCCTAAGAAATATGCTTTAATGGCAAATAAATAATCAAAATTTGAAACCATGGGTGCCTCTACACTTTGAGAAGCAAAAAACATAAAAGATAACCCTTACAATGAATGAAAATGTCGAATAAATAGGTTACAACCCTAACATTTGGTTTTAGGGAATGAATTTTATTGTATATTATAATAAGGATCTATCATACCATGGCTTCCATTATGATAAATTATTTGTGCTACAATCTCTTCTTTAAGATCCATTAATCTACCTAAGAAAATGAGGAAACAACCATTTCACCCTTGCCATTGCTCTAAGAAGTAAAGGCCATCCAAATCTACACACAAGGATCATTATAAATGCCCACAATATCCATTCAAATAGCAGATTCAGGATGGAGTACCATTGTCATCATTTCCTCTTGATGCTCAAATATGTCCTTCCTAATTAAAATACGCTTTTTGGGCATAAATAGATCACATCAAGTATCTACACATTTACTTGGGTGGTTGTAGGTCTAATTAATCAATAATGTTGATCTTGGAGTAGTTCATCAAGTGGCAAGATAATTTTTGAATGACTTGTAGAAAATAGATATCCAAGTCAAGGTGAAGTGAATGAAAATGGAAGTTGTAGTTGGAACTATAGATGGAGGCTAAAATCTTGCAAGACAAAGTGAAAAGTTAAGGGAGGTGAAGCTTTTGTAGGAAAACACTACTGGAGTGAAGTTGAGAAGATATTTGATTACACTTCAAAATCTCATAAATGGGAAGTTGAGAGGCAAAGGAAAGTGGATGGATGAAAGGAAAAAGGGAGCTTATGAGAATTTAGTGTTAATGTGTAATATCCTATTAGGGGTTAAAATCCTATAAATTAAACTCAAGGAAAAATTCTAAAGGGAAGATTGGAGGAAAGGGGAGGTGAATTGAAGATGCAAGTGGAACTTTTGCATAAGATTGAAGAGAAAAATCTCGTAAACTATAGAAACATTTAGAAATTGAACAAAACCCACAAAAGCTTAGGATTTTGAGACCCCAACAACGTCTAATACAAGAGTATGCATATTGTGAATGAAGAAAATAACACATGGGAAAATTAATGGGTCAAGACCCATACAAAGATTTATCATATTGGTTATATGTGATGGGTGAACTAAAACCTAAGTGCACAAAGGATGCAAGACTCAAGAAAATTTTGACATATTGGGATTGAGTTCTAATAAGAACCATTTCATAATATTTTTCCATAAGTTGAAAATATCCTCCAACATATCAGATTGGATTTTTAGGTCGATGTAATTAGTATAGTTCTAGTTTTTCACTTTATTTGGTTTGCATGATGGATCAACAATCACTTTTTGTGTGGACCCAACAATACAGGGATTATTGGGTTTGGTATAATTATACCACTTTTCCTAATTGGAGGGTATCATGGGGCTAGGCACATCCACCAAAGGATAAAATAACTAGTCAAAGGGTTGGTCAAGAAAACCTCAAAAATTATCTTTCCCTTGTCCAAAGATTGGGATTTGTCATGGGCACAAAGAATATTAAGGATGTCAATTGGTGTAGAATTGTTTCCTGTCAAGGATTCTTGGGTAGTACTAGAATAACAACCTTAGGGATATTGTGTTGGATGTGTGAAGGCTTGTCCACAATAGTAGCTTTAGTATGTAGGGAATAAGGAAAAAATTCAATTCCATTCCTACAATAAGTAGATTAGGGGAAGTTGCAATTGGAGTATCTTCTCTCAATTTAGGATGTAGCATGGTAGGGTTAAAATTCCTAGGAAATAGGGTTGAAGTGGAATTTTTTTCCAACTCAAATCCATAGGTACAATAGATTAGTCCCTAAATCAAGCGCAAATTGGCCTTACCAAGGAGCACAATTTGCATATAATTTTCAAGATAAACTTAATATACATAAAGGAAATCTCATAATTTTACTATAGTGGAGATGATTAAGAATTTAAAAATGATAATAGTATAATATTTTGTACATAACCTCTAGCATAAAATACCTTATGAGGACTTCAATTCCTTTTGTCAAAGGCTTGGGGTGGTCTTCCTTTTTGAAGCCATTTTGAAAATTTGAGATATTTTTTCCTTTCTTAAAAAATTACCTAAAAATGTTAGTGGCCTTGGAATTATCTTTTTGTAGCTTGAGACTCTTAATTGGTAAGTTGATAATTCTTACAATAAGATCTTCAAATATATTAAAAGAGACACCTCTAACATATACAATTCTTCTCTTCCAAGACCCATTGAATTCACTATAGAGAACAAGGAAACACCCATACATAGCTTCCAAAAAAGGGGCAAGGTAGGTCCCTTTCTTAGTATTTTATAGATAGTGGCATTGTTATTTTTTTTTTCACAAGAAGAGGACTCAATTTTGAGCATGTTTCCACCCATAGTATTGCTACCAAAAAGAGATTTGTATTGACAAATGTTAAACAACATAATAGAGTTGAAGATGATGCAATGATAAATCTTGGGGATGAAGAAGCTTTTTTTGTTATTAGTGCAAATGAATCTATCATTATTATTAATCTCCCCATCCATGATGATATTTAATATTTCATGATTATCTTGGTACTTGACTCTTATCTACCTCATGTGAGAGCAATCCTTGAGAGAATTGATTGGCTCTATAATTGACTAGTTTCCCTAGATTTTTTTATACTTTTATCATTTATTTTTGCTAAGTTTCAAGACATTACCAAGGCCTTTTATGCCTTTTATATACTTTTAAGCAATTTTTAAGCATTTGGGTTCATTGAAACATGTTATGTTGATATGTGTATGTATGAATTCAGGAATGTTTATTAAGTTAGTAGGATTTTATGTTTGATTTATGATTGTTAATAATGAGGATGCTTTAGGAATAAGACTAACACTTGTAGGAATAAGAACTATCAACCCATAAAAATGGGTTACTTAGCCCACAACATAAGGAATACAAATTATTGCAGAGAAGAATTCAACCAACTAGAATACAACACTTTCAGAGGAAAATGAAGGTGATCATTTATTAATCAGTCCATGAGTCACCGAATATTGATCTTACCTACCAATGAGACAATCAGGAGAAGAATTATGTAGAGGAAGGACCTTCTTTGAGCTTACAACTCAAAGTGACAGGGTGTTCTTACATGTTCTTCATTGTTGCTCCTATGTGCAACTTCCTAGACTCCAACATTGAACTCCCTTAGTGGCTTTGATTCAACATACTTTGAGACAAAGTAAAGGTCATGGTAGACTTGTATAAGGACCTAAAAGGACCATGAACAACTTCTATATGTTGTTTCACAATGCAATCATTCATGAGATTCAACCTTGTATTATTCAACCTAGGACTGCATAATTTGCTTTCTTGGGACAGTCATAACAAACTTATACCAATCCTTCAAGAAATTATCAAGAATCTTGGTTTAGGTCCGCATGACCCCTCACTACCTTCCTCTACTATTTACAATGACTAACAACAAGTTTCAAACTTGGATTCACATATCCTTGCTTGCTTTCTTGCTACATAGTTTGATACATCCAGATATCAGACTTTCTACTGACTCAAAGCACGTGCAAATTTCAACTTGGGGCCCTACAAGCTTGGAGAATAATAAAGTACATATACACAGGCCTCACCACCCATTGTGGATATTTTTCACTAGTGGGAGACCAAATTACATTTTTTTTTTTACACTCTTGGGTTACCCTAAGTAGGGTTTTGACAGCTTTTAGGAAAAATGCAATAACTTTCTAAAAACTCAATGAAAATTGATGCAACAAAAAGAAAAACAAAGTAGATTCACATGCCAATGCATTCCAATTAGTTTTAGATCACTAAATGGGTCGTACAGTCCATACAAGAAAGAAGAATAATCTACAATGTTTAGAAAACACATAAAAAACTTCCTTTCTTTCACCAAAAGCTACAAAAATCAGTTCTCCAACCTCAATCTGACTTTGGAAGGTGTCTTCATGCACTTAAAACCAATACCAATTGATTATTAATGGTTTCTTACTTGTTTGTAATAGTTTCTTTCTTTTGGAAAACTTGGACAAAGTTGCATGACAACTTTTAGCAACATTCGACAACTTTTACACTTTTTAATCAAAAACCCAATTAACACTCCAAAATGGATAAACATGATCCCACATGGTCATAAATGACCTTATTAGCCTCCTAATCACACCAAAAACCTAAAACTCAAAAATAACAAAAAGTAAGCTAAATGAGGCTCCTGATGCCCCTACACCATACAACTAAGGGGAAGAAAACTCAAGTCCCAGTTGAGTGCAGTTTTGCAACAATGTATCCATGTTTGATAATATCAGATCTAGAAATCCAAGTAGCATATTCCATAGGAATACCCCTCCACTTGACCAAGTATTGAAGATATGTTGTGTTTCTTGTCTTCTTGAGTTCCTTTGTATCAAGGATGCACTCCAACTCTAGAGGTTTGTTGGGAGGAAGGTCTTGGATCAATTCATCATCTACAAATGCTTGAGAACCTGCTTTATTACCTACAACAATATCCCCTTTGAAAGGTTACAAGTCAAATACATTAAATATAGGTGAAATACCAATCCCACTTGGTAACTAAATCTCATATGCATTAGGACAAAACTTGTGAACAACCCTGCAAGGACCAATCTTCTTCATCTGCAATTTGGAGTATTGTCCCTTGGGAAATCTCTTCTTACTAAGATGAGCTAGAGCCAAATCTCCAACCTTGAAATTTACTTCTTTCTTCTTCATATCAGCTTGTTGTTTGTATTTGTCCACACTTCTTTGTAGGTGATCCTTGACCTGTTGGTGAATCCCCTTCATAGCCACTAAAAATTGCTCACCCTCAACACTCATCCTCTCCATTCCACTTATATCCCTCAATTCAAAAACCCCTTTAGGCTGCAAACCATAAAAAATTTCAAAAGGACTCTTACCCACACTTCTATTCACTGAATCATTATATGCAAAATATGTCTGAAGCAATATTAGATCCCATTGAGTAGAATTCTCTTTTGTAAGACATCTTAAGACATTACCAAGGCTCTTATTAACCACTTCGGTCTTCCCATCAGTTTGAGGGTGATAGGAAGAGTTGAAACTAAGGTTAGTGCCAAGTTTCTTCCACAAAGTTCTCCAAAAATGCCCAACAAACTTACTATCTCTATCTAAAACAATACTCAAAGGAAAACCATGAATTCTTACCACTTCTTTGAATAATAAACCTGCAACATAAGAGGCATCCTTTGTGCTCTTGCATGGGAAGAAATGTGCCATCTTACAGAATTGGTCTACTACAACATAGATGGAATCAAAACCTCTAGGTGTTTTTGGTAAACCCATTACAAAATCCATACTTATAGACTCCCAAGGCCTATTTGGAGTAGGAAGAGGCTGCTACAAACCTGCATTTGTGCTACTCCCTTTTTCCTTTTGACAAATAACACATTTCTCAACAAATTTCCTTACATCAATTTGCATTTTAGGCCAAAAATAGTGTCTTCTTAACTGCTCGAAGGTCTTATCAATACCAAAATGACCTGCAAGACTACCACTATGCTTCAATTTTATCAAGTTATCTCTCATTGAACACTTAGGGACAAAAACTTGTGCTCCCTTGAACAACAAATCATCTTGAATTAGAAAATCAAGCCACTTATCATTATTGCTACTACAAGGTTGCTTACAATATGCATATATGTCCTTGAAATTTGCATCTTCAAGATACATACCTTTCAAGGATTCAACTCCCATGCTTTGCAATTGAATTTCCTGCACTATTAGAGCCCTTCTACTCAAAGCATCTGCTACTTTATTGGACTGCCCCTTCTTGTATTTAATGGTGAAAGTAAAACCTTGCAAATATTCCACCCATTTAACATGCCTATGACTGAGTTTCTCTTGACTATTCAAAAATTGGAGGGCATGGTTATCAGTATAGACTATGAACTCTTTGGAAAGTAGATAATGTCTCCACTTTTTCAAGGATTGAACCAAAGCATACATCTCTAGGTCATAGGAAGAGTATTTCTTCTTAGCCTCATTAAGTTTTTCACTAAAGAAGGCAATGGGCCTACCCTCTTGACTCAACACCGCCCCTATGGCATAGCCACTTACATCACACTTAATAGTAAACACCTTATTGAAATTTGGTAAGGCTTATATGGGTTGCTCTGCTACCCTCTTTTTCAAATAATCAAAACTCTTTTCAACCTCACTAGTCCAAACAAATTTTTTCCTCTTATCCCCCTTTATGGTATCAATTATTGGAGTGCAAACATGACTGAAACCCTTAATAAACTTCCTATAAAAACTTGCCAAACCATGGAAATTTCTTACCTCAGCAACTGATTTGGGTGAAGGCCAACTTAGAATAGCTTCAACCTTGTTTGGATCCATTTTCAAGGTGCCTTTTGTAACTACAAAACCAACAATTTTGTCTTCATAAAGTCACATTTCTTCAAATTAATCATTAGTTTTTCTTCATTCATTCTTCTTAAAACTGAATCCAAATGGTGCAAATGCTCTTCCTTAGTTTTACTGAAAACAAGAATGTCATCAAGTTAAACCACTACAAACTTACCAATAAAAGGCTTGAGAACTTCATTCATCAACCTCATGAAGGTGTTGGGTGCTTTTGAGAGACCAAAAGGCGTCACAAGCCACTCATAAAGCAATTCATTTGTCTTAAATGTTGTCTTCCATTGATCCCCTGATCTGATTCTGATTTGGTGATACCCACTCTTGAGGTCTATTTTGGAAAAGTAGCATGCTCCACCTAGACAATCCATCAATTCTTCCATCCATGGAATGGGGAATCTATATCTGATTCTAATCTTATTGATGGCCCTAGAATCAATGTACATCCTTTATTCACCTCTCTTCTTTGGTGCTAGGATAGTGGGAACCGAACAAGGACTAAGGCTTTCTTTGATTAGCTCCTTATCAAGCAATTCTTGGGCTTGTCTCCTAATCTCCTCATTTTGTTATGGTGCCATTTTATATGCTGCCTTATTAGGAAAACTAGCCCCTAGTATGAAATCAATGTGGTGACTAATATCCCACATAGGAGGCAATGTGTTTGGGAGTTCAACCACTATTATATTAGCATACTTATTTAGCAAGTTTTGAATTTTTAAAGGCAACTCTTCTTTCTTTGTTGTTGGCACAATAGATCTAGGCTTGACTATGATGGAAAAACCCATATTCTCCTCTTCCATGGCATTTATGAATTCCTTCTCTCCTACCAACATCACATTGGATTCCACTTGTGGTGTTTTATCTTCATCTTTCAATGGTGTTAGAGTATGTGAGACTTCATCCTTCTCTATGACATATGTGTTCTTCCTACCATCATGATTGGAATTTCTATCATATTGCCATGGTCTACAAAGAAGCACATGACAAACATCCATAGGGATGATGTCACACAAGACCTTGTCCTTATAACCCCTATATGGAATTCTACCCAACTTTTTTCATTCACTAACACTTGTTTCCCTTTGTTTAACCAAGAAACTTTGTATGGAGTGGCATGAGGCAATCTTTTGAACTTTAACTTCTCTACCATTTCAACTAAAACCAAATTGTCAGTACTTCTAGAATCAATAAAAACTTTACAACACTTACCTTGAAATTTGCATGTAGTCCTGAGGAGTGACTTTCTTTGAGGTGGTTCCTTCTCCATGGGCACTTTGATCAAGGTTCTTCACATCAATAAGGACTCTCCAACTTCTAGTTCTGCATTTTGTGATGGTGAATTAACACTTTCAACATCATCTCCACCTTGTGCAATCTGATTTCTCCTTTCACCCTTAAAATAAGTAGAGGGTTGCTCCTCAAGGCACTACCATACTTGATGTCCTACAAATTTATTGCATTTGTAACACTTTCCAATGAATCCATTTGAGCCTCCTCTATTTCCAAATCTGCTTCTAAGGTTTGGTCTTCTTCCTCTAAAGTTGCCTCTTGAATCTGATGTTTGTTCTTATGAGTTACTTTTCTCTCCTTGAGACCTTTGGGACTATCCTCTACAATCAAAATTCCCTCTTCCTCTTAAATTTTTCCTTCCCCTACCTCTACTTTTCTTCTCTTGTCTCCTTTTCAACTTGTCTTCAACCTTTATGGCCAACTGATAGCACTCTTCCACGATTCTTGGGCTTGTGAGACTTAGTTCATCTTGTAGTCTATACTTTTTCCCATTCAAATACCTTGTAACTTTGTTGACATCTTCTTCCATATGGCCTAACCTTATGCTTAGTTTGTAGAACTCTTCTGTGTAGGTCTTCACATCCATGTCTTTCTGCATCAAATTTTGCAACCTTCTATATAACTGAATGGTATAATCACTAGGTAGGAATTTACCTTTCAATTTTGCAACCATTTTGTCCCAAGATGTAATTTTTGCTTTGCCTTTCTCTTTCCTATCTTCTTGTACATAATCCCACCATAGGGATGCATGTCCTTTTAGTTTTGTTCTTGCCAATTTCACTTGTTGCCCCTCAGGTATCTCCTCAAACTCAAAATACTTATCTAATTCTCCTATCCAATCTAGGAGTTCTTCTCCATTCAGACTTCTTGAATATACTAGAAGTTCTAATTTTACCTTGGAACCATCATTCTTAACTACCTTTAGCAATCTCTCCAACCTCTCCTCTTCAACATCTCTTTCTTCTTATTGTTCTTTTTCACCCACTTCTTCTTCTTGGTCACTTAAATCTTCTGTGACCACTCATCTTCGTTGGTTGGTTTCAACTAATGCGACTCTTGCATCAAGGCTTTCCTTTAAGGCTCTCAATTATGGGGCAAGAGCATCTTCACCTCTCTGATTATTCTTTCAACATTGACCCTTGGAGGCATCTTATCTTAACTTCAAATCAACTTATTTATCACCTCTTATTGATATTCCTTGATCTAATACCAATTTTATGCAAAGGAAGGACCTTATTTGGGCTTACAACTCAAAGTGACAAGGTGTTCTTGCTTGTTCTCCATTGCTACTCCAATGTGCAACTTCCTAGACTCCAACATTGAACTCCCTTAGTGGCTTTGATTCAACATACTTTGAGACAAAGTAAAGGTCATGGTAGACTTTTCTAAGGACCAAAAATGACCATGAACAACTTCTATATGTTGTTTCACAATGCAACCATTAATGATTTTCACAACCTTGTATTGTTGAACCTAGGACTGCATAATTTGCCTTCTTGGGACAGTCATAACTAATACCAATCCTTCAAGAAATGATCAAGACTCTTGTTTTAGGTCTACGTGACCCATCACTACCTACCTCTATTATTTCCAATGACTAACAACAAGTTTCAGACCTGGATTCACGTATCCTTCCTTGCTTTCTTGCTACACAGTCTGATACATCCATATATCAGACTTTTTATTGACTCAAAGCACATGCAAACTTCAACTTTGGGCCTTGTAAGCTTGGAAAATGATAAATTACATATACATGGGCCTCACCACCCATTGTGGATATTTTCCATTAGTGGGAGACCAAATTACATATTTATTTCCCTCTCAGGTTAACCCTAAGTAGGGTTTTGACAGTTTTTAGGAAAAATGCAACAAATTTCTAAAAGCTCAATGAAAATTGATTCAACAAAAAGCAAAACAATGTAGATTCACATGCCAATGCAGTCCATTCAATTTCATATCACTAAATGGTCCATACAGGTTGTACAAGAAAGAATAACAGTCTGCAATGTTTAGAAAACATATAAAAAGCTTCCTTTCTTTCACCAAAAACTACAAAAATCAATTCTCCAACCTCAATCCGACTTTGGAAGGTGTCTTCATGCACTTACAGCCAATCCCAACTAATTATTAATAGTTTCTTGCTTGTTTTTAATAGTTTCTTTCTTTTGGATAACTTGAACAAAGTTGTATGACAACTTTTAGCAACATTTGGCAACTTTTACACTTTTTAATCAAAAACCCAATTAACACTCCAAAATGGATCAACATGATCCCACATGGTCATAAATGACCTTATTAGCCTCCAAAACACACCAACAACCTAAAACTCAAAAATAACAAAAAGTAAGCTAAATGAGGCTCTTGATGCCCCTGCACCAAAGACAGAGTCTAATTGTAATGGGGTTGAGTTATAACAAAACTATTCTTTTGAATACATTTCTGTTATGAGTGGTCAAGTTGTTACAAATAGAGTCTATATTTGGTTCTTCTACTCCTATCTCAAATAGTAATCGTTTTTTGTTTCAAAACTTAATCCTCTTCATATCTTTTAGGAAGAGTTGACATTTATTTTATGTCTATTTTCAATCCATGCATAATGAAACTCCTCACATACCCTCTATAACAGGATCTTTTGTCGAGGAGGAGATCTAGTAACTAGCATTAATGTAGCATTAGTAGTAGCAGCAATATTATAAATAGAATGTGTGTTGTTGAACAAAGATCTTCAATAAATTCTTGTTAGATTTTGTGCAATAGTTCAATGTTAGAATGCAATAAAGGAGAATTGATTTGATTTCATGATTTACTAAGTGAGTGTTTGAAAAAATCTCATGGAAGCAACAACTCAAGAAAGGGCCACTTGAGGTACTATTAAACCACTTTAATTTCAATTGTTAGATTAGGTGATGCATTGTGAATTCAATTGATAGTTTTTAGTTATATGGTTATGAATAAATTAGGTTATGCAGCTTAATGTTCAATTTCATACTCTAGAGGATTATTTAAGTTAGGAGACTACAATTTAACAATTGATAGCTATAGTCTTTAGCATTCGGTACCTCTAGTAGAAGGTAGACTACTTGTATTCTTTTCCCATGTTTTGTGAATTAGTAGTTGATTTTGATTTCAAGCGTTACTATATTTGCACATATTTATTCGCCTATACTCAATTGATCTAGAATGTCTAGAATCTATGAATGCATATATTTTCTAGCACTATCAAAATTTTGTGACTTCTTGGTTGATAATTTAATGCAACCCTCTTTTGAACGATGAATTGTTCAATTAGGGATTCTTAGGACCTCTGAGCTGTGTATACCTACTAACACCAAATTAATTAGACATTAGAGTGGATCCACAAGAATAAACTATTAGTTGAATGTTTAGAGAAATTATTATTTTCATTTGTTTAGATCATTCTAATGTTCAAGGGTAGAGACCCCCCTCATAACAATAACATTGTCTATTACTTGCGGCCCTTGAATTAGTGAGTTTGTTGATCATTTGATTGCCTTCTCTGTAGATGTGAAGGAGACTAATATTTTAAAAGGGCTTTAAAAACTCATTCACATTGCTTGTAATAATTGTATAAGATCAATGAAGTTTAAATTTCAACCTTAGCATGGACCTATGATAATTTTTTATTCCCCCTCAACTGCAATGTTTGGTATATGGAGATCTTTGGCCAAGATTAAGTTTAGAACAACTGAGGACATAGGCTTCAACATAATAATTAAATTAAGAACTCAAATTCATAGTATAATATATTATGAACTCCTCTTTGTTGTTTCTAAGAAATCCCCCTATAACAATTTGCCCTATATTTCCTTTTGAGAATCCATCAAAATTAGGTGTAGTTCATCCCTTAATTAGGGGTAGTTCATAATATTTTTCTATCTTGTTTTTCGAGATTATCCAAATTATCTAAAATGGATTGTATGTTCCATATGGTTACAATTCCCTATTTAATAATGGTATTTTTAGACACATGTATTGTAATTGAGCAAAAAATTAAGTATGTGAAAAATCCAAGGACATACATTTAACAAAAAATGACAAGTCTAGGAAAACCACATTATCCTATGAGATTACATGGAACAAGCCTATCTTGAATCACTTTGACTTTATCTAGGGAAACATGAATGATAATTTGGTTGATAATGTAACCAATATATTGAATCTATATGGTACCAAAAGTTCATTTGTTAAGGTTATCTTGATGTTTGTATGGGTGTAGTGTATCTGATACCTATGCAACTTAATGCCCCATGATCTTCCCAAGTCCCACAAAAGATAAGGATATCATCCGAGTACACAATTACAAATGATTTGGTGAATAGATGAAGTATATTTTTCATCAAGCACATGAATGTCACATGAGAATTAGTTAGATTGAAAGTGATAACCATCTAGTCATAGTGCTCCTTTTGTTTTTTAGTGTAGTTTTGCAAATGTCTTTTGATTAGATTAAAACTTGGAGCACTTAACTTCAGATTAATTTTGGTGAAGTAGCACAAATTGCAAAGTCAATCCAAGACATCATTGGTGTGTAAGAGGATACTTATTCTTCAATGAGAGTGGTCACACCCACAAAAGGATATAAAAGTCACAGCAGAACTAAACCTAGGAATTGGACATTCCAACAGGTGACTCACATCTTCTCATGGTCGTTCATTTACTTTGTCAAACCAAGGGACGTATACTTGAAATAGAGCAGCACGGTATGTGCACTAAGAACTAGTTTCCAGTCACCATCTATAGAAAACAAATGCTTAAAAGAAATGCAACGCAAAGCTTTTTAATTCAAACAAAACTTGGCTAAAACAGAAATCATAGCAGCTATTATTAAAGGACAAACTGTGAACTGGCCTTATGCTATAGAAACAGACACAGGGATGGATTCCCGATGCTGCAGGAACAATACAAGGCTGAGTTTGCGTTGAAATCTACAGAAATAAATTCTAACTAGTAATCAACATGAAATGAACAGTTAACTACAACAACTTGCTACAAAATACTACGTGGCCCCCCTTAGCAAGCATCAACTAGATTACACAAGAAGTTGACTCAAAGCTTCATTGAATTTTATTCATATTCAGAACCAGGATACATCGATTACTCTGAAAATAAAACTTAACACAGAACTCTATTGCTTATTCAACTTAATTTTAACACATACTGTTTCATCATCGTTCACTCACACAGGAGGAACGGTTATTTAAATGAAAAAGGCAACTAACTAACTAACAAAGGAAGTGATCATAAATACATTCTGAATCCACAAAACAGATATTCATAAATGAAAGTCTATCTGCTCGACGTGACCTAGAGAAAATATAGCATTACACACTCTCTAGATCAAAGGACCGTTTAAACTCCTTCCCAAAGATTCGGTCAAAGAGTTATTACTGGAACAACTTCTTCAACAAAGCCGAGATTCTTTGCACTTGATCAACTCCTGCTCCCTCCAACAACCTGCAATAAGTGACAGAGGCGAAGGAAAGCATACACACAAGTGACACGACATCCATTCATTAATCACACGTTAATCCTATTCCATTATCCAAAATCATAAGCATACATCAGCCATGCGGGAGGTCAAAAAGGTAATTAATAAAGTTGTCAAGCTACAGGAATATGGAATTCGTTGCTACAGGATACCACCCGAAAATTCTTTAATCAACAGGTTTAAACAACTATTAATAACAAAAGAGTATCAAAAGTTTCAAACTATGAGCATATTTAAGGCTCATCATTCTGCCCCCTACTTATCGTAATGTTGGTCCTCCAGCATTGACTTTCCTTGTTATTTCCCTAAAATTTGTTGGAGCAACATGACCCTGCAGCGAAGTTCCAAACTTGAAGTAAAAACCTCGGGTAAATTGCCATCTTTCAAATCTGCGGTTTTCTATTTCTTCATTGATTTCCTTGGCTTGGTAAGGATAGAGCGGCCACATTAAAACTGGGGGTTGGAAGGTCAGTGGCATCCATAATTCAAATCTGCTTTGCAAACCCAGTTGCATGTACCTTTCTGTTCTCCTGAGTGCTGCTATGAAGTTCAAAGGGCTGTGAGGCTCTATCTTTCTTAGACCAACCATCAATCTCTCCCACCTTGTCTCAATCCTGGAAGAGGCAAGTTTCCAAAATATATATTTCTGCTCTTTGAACTCACTGTATACCTATTGTCTGATGTCAAAAAATTTCTATCTTTCCTCAGCGTGATTCCCTCCATAAGTAACTTTAAGCTAGGTTCTTAAAACTGTGCGTGGATCTGAACTCTCAGCTGTTAGAAGAATAGGTTCATCTCTTTCTGCTTCTTCATTTGTTTCCAATTGTCTCCCATAATTGACCTCATTTGTAGCCCAAGACATAAGTGCTCTTAGATGGATATCACCTATATAGAGGAGTGGGTTCCATTCAGTTTCTGCAGGAATTAAATAACCATTTAAATAAAGTTCACACATGGAGTTTTTCAACCAATTAGGGGCCACTTCATAGGCATCATAGAATTCCTTGGCTGTTTCAATATCGAGATCCAAATTTTTGGAGATCCTCATTAGTTTGAACTAAAGAAACTGTTCCTTGAGGCACATTGCATATACTTTGGGTGGCAACCTACACTCCATTATCTTTCCAGTTATTTTCATCCATTTTCTTCTGCATATCTTGAATTTCTTGCTTTTGCCTTTCAATTTCCCTTTGCAGCTTTTTCTTTTCCTCTTCCCATTAACTTTGCTGGACTTCAGTTTTGGTGAGATGGCGAAAACATAAAGTCTGGAATGACACAGGCTTCCACTTAATTCTCAGAAATTCCAAGTATGCAATCAATAGAGTCCTTTTGTATACAACTAAATTTGTGCAAACTTTAGTGGGCAATGAATTATCATAGGGTATTTTAGGTAGTTCAAGCACACCTTCTTCTTCTTGTACGACAAAATCCTCTTGCTACAGGATGAAGCCCTGTTGCTGCATGGGAGAAGATTGTTCTTCCTTAGAAATTTTCTCAGCCGCACAAGCCAAGTCGTCCAGACTCAGCATTTTCCCCTTATCAACATTACTGGGTTGTGCTACCTCAGGAATAGCAGAGGAGCTTTGTGGAACATTTGCAGACATACCCAGGGAGTTATCATGACCTGATTCAGCAGAGTCCTCCAATATTATGACAGTTTCTATTTGAACGGAGGTTGTAGCAGGCTTAGAGTGTTTTCTCAATGAACTCCTTAGTAGTCTTTCATAAGGAGCAGCAGCAAAGGATGCTTCCTTAGCAGTCCTCTTCCTAGCTGGTCTTGAAGATCCAGACTCGGCAGGGGAAGAAGATATTGAAACTGGAGTATTAACGGGTGTTGCTACAGGAGAGACAGAGACAGGCAAAGACTCTGCAGGAGAGGATGAGGCAAAAAGTTTTTGTTTTTGAGTATGTGGGTCCGACTCAGGAGTTTTCCCTACCCCATATGACTCTCCTACAATTGTCTTTCCTTTTTCTCTCCTAGCGGCAGACCTTGTTTGCACACCGGTAGAGGACATTGGTATAGAAGCTACAGGACTGGGCGCTGTAGGAGCAATGGATTCTTGCTCTGTTTTTGTACTTGTGGACTCAATTCTCATTTTCTTTCTTCTAGGCTGCGTAGATAGTGCCCTAGCAGGTTCAGGCGGTTGAAGACCTTTTCAGGCAGCAAACTCATTCTAGGAAAGAGGTGAAACATCCTTTAAAGATCGCTCAATCAAAATTTTTATTACGGCATAATGTGTGACAGAGTTTCCTTTACCCTTTTGGGTTTCGTGTGCACTACTTTGCAAAAGGTTTAACAAAAAGTTTGGAACATTCACTACTAGTCCATGTCTCATATGACTTAACAATTTGAAATGATATGAATGTAGGTAAGAGAAGCGCCCTTCACAAGTTAAATACCTGATAATAAAAATGGCGTATTCAGAGTATGGATAAGGCAGGGACATTCTTTTGCACCCTTGCTTTGAGATTTCCAAAGGCCCATCAGCTGGTAGGATAAACTCTGCCCTAGCAGAGACAACATCCCTTCCAATAGGAAAATTTTCACCAACTGCTGGTAATCCAGTAACTTCTGCAATTCTTTCCTCTGTCACAGCCACTACCAAGCCCCATACCGTAGCCTCATTTTCTAAAAATGTTCTTAAGAATTTGCTTGCAGCCTCTTCATCAAAAGAATCAATTCTCAAGAAATAATTTAACCATCCACAATTGGTGAATGTTTGCATTAACTGAGGATCCTGTATCAACGCCTCATGAGCCATAGGCTCGTGCCTCACCAGTTGGCCACCCATGATCAAAAATATTTAAAACGAAAACTTAGACTGATGAAAGCTTGAAAAAAACTCTTCTTCCTTACTGCACTTCCTTTTCCTTACCAAGAATAACAACTAGACATTTGCATAAAATAATTTTAATAACTACTTAAACTAAGTAGTTAACTTGTTCTTAGGATATGGCTTCGCAATCGTACTTTAGAAAGTACAAGAACATAACTATTTTGGCAAACGTAAATTTGGCACAGGAAAATTTCAAATTAGAATACCCCCACCCCCTACTTAACATTTGACATGTGTCCTCACATGTGCAGGGTGATAAGATGAAAGCATGCAATTATGGCTGATATATACATTACAATTAATGAATAAACAGAAAGAATAAATTATGCGATAATGAAAAGATTTCGCGTACCTTGAATTCAGTTTTTGGGCATGCCGTAAAGGACAACAGCGTATCATGAAATGATAGTTGGGAGAGTGAATGCATGAATGATGTGGAGTGGTAATATGGATGACATGGCAGATAAAGGAATGAATGATGTGATAGATGAAAAAAACAGAGAAAAGTGGTTTTCTTTAAAAAAAAAGAAAACTTTATTATGGGTGGTCAACACAATACTTAAAGAGAAGCTGCAGGAAAAAGGCCTAAGCCTTTTGCTGCAGGAAGACCAGTCGAAACAAACTTTTTCAGGAACTCTTCCTTTGATGTCGGCTTATGATATAACCGCAGGCGGTGTCCATTAACTAGCAATTTGAAATGGACTGGATCAATTGTGGCCAGCTGTACTGATCCGTTGTCAAACACATTCTCAACTTCATAGGGACCGAGCCAGCGAGTTGTGAGCTTACCTTGATTTTCTTGATATCTAGAATCATATAGCAGAGCCTAATCACCAGCAGAGAATTGCTTAGTTTTGATGTGTTGATTGTGCCATTTCTTCCTTTGCTGTTGGAAAGCTTCTGTATGCTGCAGGGTAGCTTTTCTCATTTCATCCAAGGCATTCAGCTGTAGGAGACGTTCCTTCTATGCTTCAGAAATGTCTATATTGAGTTTGAGAGTTGTCCTCAAAGTTTTATGTTCAAATTCAATGGGCAACATGGCTGTTTTCCCATAAAGCAGTTCAAAAGGTGTAAACCCAGTTGTTGTTTTCCATGCAGTTCTGTAGGCCCAGACTGCTTCAGGAAGTCTACTGCTCCAATCTTTCCTATGGAGCTGCACTGTCTTTGTTAGGATTGCCTCAATTTCCTTGTTTGTAACCTCCGCCTGACCATTGGCTTGAGGGTGATAGGGGCTGGACTTCCTATGCTTGATTTTATAGTCATTCATTAGTGCAGTGATCAAATTGGACGTGAACTGAGCTCCCTGATCAGTTACAAGCTCTCTGGGAACTCCAAATCTAGTAAAAATTTTTTCATATAGAAATTCAACAACCTTGTTATCACGAGCATGAGTCATTGCCTTTACTTCAACCCACTTTGTTACATAATATGTGCAAACCAGAATGTATGACTTGCCATTTGATGGTGGATCAATTGGTCCAACAAAATCCATTCTCCATTTATCAAAGGGGGTGACTATTACCTGTAGATACAGTGGCATTTCATCTGACTTGGTTGGTCTTTCCATACATTGGCATCTGTCACATTTCCTTGTATAAGCTACAACATCCTTGTGTAATGTTGGCCAATAATATCCTGTTGTAAGAACCTTCATTGATGTTCTCTTGGCTGCAAAATGTCCCCCACATGGTTCATCATGGCAAGCATGCAAGATATCATAACTCTCATCTTCTCTTACACATCTTCACATAACTTGATCAGGGCCTGTGTAAAACAGACAATTTGCAATCCATGAAAAGTTAAAACTTTTCTCAATTAACAGTTTCTTTTCTTTTTGGGAGAAGTGAGCTGGTATTCTGCTTGCTGCTAGATAATTGGCAATGTTTGTATACCATGGAGTGTGTGCAATAGTGGAAAACAGGTGTTCATCAGGGAACCTATCATCAATGACTTCTTGTTCAGTAGGTGTAGTTGTTTGAAGCCTTGATAAAAAATCAGCCACAACATTAGCTCTTCCTGGTTTATCAATGATTGTAATGTCAAATTCTTGCAACAATAAGAGCCATCTTGCCAACCTACTAGAGATGGTAGGCTTGTTCATCAGATACCTGATTACTGCATGGTCGGTGTGGACAAATATCTTATAACATGTGATATAATGCCTAAATTTATTCAAAGCATACACTACTGCTAATAACTCCTTTTCTGTAACAGTGTAGTTTAGCTCAGGACCTTGAAGGTTTTTGCTGATAAAGTAGATAGCATGCTCAATTGAATTTTCTTTTTGGGCTAAGACTGCCCCTATGCCAAAATCAGAAGCATCTGCATGTATGTGAAAAGGCAGAGTCCATTTTGGACCTTGAAGAACAGGGGCTTTAGTAAGCAAGTCCTTTAGCTGCAGGAAAGATTTTTCATAGGCCTCTGTCCATTCGAATGCAGAATCCTTAGATAATAAGGCATATAGTGGACTAGCAATTTTGCTGAAATCTTTTATAAACCTTCTATAATACCCTACATGGCCAAGGAAGCTTCTGACATCCTTTTGTTTTGTAGGAGTTTGTAAATTCAGAATAACTTCAATTTTAGCAAGGTCAACCTGAATTCCATCCTTGGAGAGATGGTTGCCTAGAATAATACCTTCTTGCATCATCATAAAGCATTTTTCACTGTTCAGAGACAAATTTTTCTCTTTACACCTTTCCAATACTTTTTCTAAATTCACCAATGCTTCTTCAAATGTAACCCCATAGGTAGTCATCCATATAAATTTCCATACAGTCATGAGATATATTAGCAAAAATACTAATTACTGCTCTCTGAAATGTTGCTGGCGCATTACATAGACCAAAAGGCAAGACTGAGTAAGCAAATGTTCCCAATGGATAGGTAAAAGTGGTCTTATCTTAATCTTCAGGGGCAATTTTTATTTGATTGTACCCACTGTAGCCATCCAAGAAGGAGAAATAGCTTTTACCAGACAATGAGTCTAGCACTTGGTCTACAAACGGCAGTGGAAAGTGATCTTTTTTAGTGGCAGTGTTCAACTCTCTGTAATCTACACACACTCTCCATTTTCCACCTTTCTTAGGGACAATAACTAACGGAGAGACCCACTGACTGTCAGAAATTGGGTAGATAAAACCAGCATCAAGCAACTTTTAAAGCTCATTTTAAACTATTTCTCTAAGTGTTGGATTTATTCTTCTTTGAGGCTGCCTAACTGGTAAACAGTCTTCTTTGATATAGATCCTATGAGTACAAATTCAAGGATCTATTCCTTTCATGTCCCCATATTCTCATGCAAAAGCTTTATGCCGATCTTGCAGCATTTTGAGTAGGACAGCCTGTTGAGATTGTGACAGCTTGCTATTGATATTCAAACAGTGACCTGGAGACAATTCTATCTGCTTAGTGAGATCATTCATAGAATCTACAGGTGATGTCTGTACCTCTTGTGGAAACAAGTTATGAAAAATTGCAGGAAATTTAGGCAGCGAACTCTCAGAATTTAGTTGTTGTAGGAAACATTGTAGATGACTGCTATTTGGATCAGATGAACTACCCATATTAGAGTTAGACTGCAGAATTTGAAAAATCAAGGTATCTTCATTTTGAAGTTGTGAAAATGGATAAGTTTGGAGCATCATTAATTGAACCAATGAATTGGCTTCTTCAGTTTCTTCCCGCACATTTGGCCAAACAAGTTGGGTCAAATCTGGTTGAGGTCTAGCAGGCGGATACAAAGCCAATTTTTTGGTGGACTGTCCATCAGAAATAGTCATATCTCCAGAATGACATCCTATAAAAGCACCAACAATTGCTAACCATGGTCTGCCTAGGATATCAGGGTATCCTCCTAAAGTTGTCTTAGTAGATAATATTGTAAAATCAGTTGGATACTCCCAAGATTCAAGAGTGACAATTACATCCTCCACCATTCCATCAAGTGTGACTGTGGAGCTATCAGCAAGCTGCAGAACTGTAGGTGTAGACCGAATGTTTAGGATGTTCAAATTGTCCATAGTATGCTTGGTCATGACATTGATGGCAGCACCAAGATCAATCAAAACATTTTTTACAATTTGGCCATTTATATGTATTTGCACTACAAGACTTCCAGGGTCAGTGTACTTTGGAATGACTACATTTCCCAACATTATATCAGCCAATTTCCCTAAGACATGAATTGTTTGGGGATCCTTTTTTTTTCATCCAGGTTTCTTCAAACAGGCCTCTTTAATGACTTTTCCATAAATTGGAACATTTTTAATGGCCTGAAATAAAGGAATTTGAATTTGTACATTCTTTAGCTGATCCAGAATGTCAAAAGTGGGTTCTTCCAGGGGTTTAGGTGCGGTACTTTGTAACCTCTGAGGAAAAGGTGGTTTGTCTTGACTTTGCAAAATAGGCTCCTTAGAAACCGTATCAGTTATAGGCATATACTCAGTAGGATCAGTAGGTGCAGTAGGTTCTTCAGGGGAAGAATCTGGTATCTCAGTAATTAGAGGCGGTTGTGGAGCAGGAAGAGTGGTTCCAGACCTCAAATGGATATCATTAATGTTTAAGGCATAAGCTGGATATTGGTTGGCTTCAGCAAAATACATGGGCTGCTGTGGCTGCTGCTGTTGCTTATTATTGGGATTTGGCAACGGCTGAGCAAGCATAGGCATTTATTTTGGAGGGCCAGTATTTGTGGCAGTTGCTGCAGGAGGTGGCATGAGGGCCTGAGGTTGTGGCTGTGGAAGCTACAGGAACCTAGGGGACTAGTTCTGCCATTGCTGAGAACCTCTCCATTGAGGATTCTACTGCCAATTACCTTGGAGTGGGGTCCATTGTCCTTGTGGCTGCTGCCAACCTCTTTGAGGAGATTGCCATTGAGGGGTCTGATAGTTAGGCCAAGGTGGTTGAGATGTATTCCAAGGTGGTGGTGGTCCATATGTAGGTTGCTATTAGTTATTATAGCTAGAATAAGGATTACCAAAAGTCAAAGGGTCTTGAGGCATACCTTGTCTTTGAGCCCATGGTCTCCTTTGTGCAACGAAGAACACTTGATCATCATCACCTTCTACTGGCTTAAAGTCAGTAGGTAATTGCTTAGCTTCCAGATTAGCCACCATCTTGCATTTGTAGTCACGTTTCTTCTGTCTGCAATGTGGATAGAACTCGACCAAGATTGCTTCAGCTTCCTCATGTTTTTTCTGAGGTTGCATAGTGTCCAGTTGTGTAGCCATATTGTTAATGATATCCTGCTTGAAATCAGATAGCAAATTTTTTATCTCCATCTGTGAAACTCCATTGGAAGAAGACTTTCCCACTGTAACTTGATGACCTCTACCCTTCTTCACATTTGCTCGGGAGTAATTGAGACATATCTTCATGAGATCATCCCAAGATGCTTGAGTGATATCACTGCCTCCCATTAGGTCCAGGGTATCTATGCAGGTATCATTGATTCCCCTTAGAAAAAGTAATTTCTAAGATTCTTCATTAAGAGTATGGTCTGAATTCTTTTTCAGAGAAAACAGGAATCTTGATATATAATCCTCCAGACTTTCATCTTCCTTCTGTTGAATTTGAAATATGTCATCACCTTTACTGCCACTCTTACAATATTCCTTGTATTTCTCAAGAAATTTTATTTGCATGGCTGGCCAACTATCGACAACACCCCTTCCCAGACTCATGAACCATCTGAGAGCTCCCTCCTTCAAGGTAGCAGGGAACAATTTCAATTTGTGAGCATTTGAAGTGTAGTCATAACTGTGACAGAGGATATCAAACTCGAACAAGGTCTCTGGGTCTTCTGTGACTAAGCCATAGAACTTGGGAAGTAATGAAGAAGGAATATTCTTAAGGTTGTCATTGTTTTGTTGAGGAGTAATGGGGAATTCAAAAGTAGGAGGTCGATTCAGTGGATTACGTGCCATGTTCACCTGACCAAGTATAGGAGCAAATGGATTTTCTTTAGGTTCTTCGTCAAATGGGCCGAATAACAAGTCAACACACAGATCTTCAGCAAATGGGTCAATATCTAAGTCTCCTTCGTCCTCAAATAGGCTATAAGCTGGTTCAGTTTTCTTGGCAATGAATGGCAGGTTGGGGAGAAATCTTCCCTGAGCGTCTCTCCTTCTATGCATGCAATGAAAATGAATGGTATTTAAAAGATGTTGAAAAACTGACTAAACTACTGCTAATAATGACTATAGCAGGTTCTTAGCTTGACACCATCCCCGGCAACGGTGCCAAAAATGGTCACGCCCACAAAAGGATATAAAAGTCACAGCAGAACTAAACTTGGGAATTGGATATTCCAATAGGCGACTCACATCTTCTCATGGTCGTTCATTTACTTTGTCAAACCAGGGAATGTATACTTGAAATGGAGCAGCACGGTATGTGCACTAAGAACTAGTTTCCAGTCACCATCTATAGAAAACAAATGCTTAAAAGAAATGCAACGCAAAGTTTTTTAATTCATACACAACTTGGCTAAAACAGAAATCATAGCAGCTATTATTAAAGGACAAACTGTGAACTGGCCTTATGCTGCAGGAATAGACATAGGGATGGATTCCCGATGCTGCAGGAACAATACAAGGCTGAGTTTGCGTTGAAATCTACAGAAATAAATTCTAACTAGTAATCAACATGAAATGAACAGTTAACTACAACAACTTGCTACAAAATACTTACTAAGTGGGCCCCCTTAGTAAACATCAACTAGATTACACAAGAAGTTGACTCAAAGCTTCATCGAATTTTATTCATATTCAAAACCAGGATACATCGATTACTCTGTTTGAAAATAAAACTTAACACAAAACTCTATTGCTTATTCAACTTAATTTTAACACATACTGTTTCATCATCGTTCACTCACGCAAGAGGAATGATTATTTAAATGAAAAAGGCAACTAACTAACAAAGGAAGTCGTGATCATAAATACATTCTGAATCCGCGGAACAGATATTCATAAATGAAAGTCTATCTGCTCGACACGACCCAGAGAGAATATAGCATTACACACTCCCTAGATCAAAGGACCGTTTAAACTCCTTCCCAAAGATTCGGTCAAAGAGTTATTACTGGAACAACTTCTTCAACAGAGCCGAGATTCTTTGCACTTGATCAGCTCCTGCTCCCTCCAACAACCTGCAATAAGTGACAGAGGCGAAGGAAAGCATACACACAAGTGACACGACATCCATTCATTAATCACACGTTAATCCTATTCCATTATCCAAAATCATAAGCATACATCAGCCATGCGGGAGGTCAAAAAGGTAATTAATAAAGTTGTCAAGCTACAAGAATATGGAATTCGTTGCTACAGGATACCACCCGAAAAGTTTTTAATCAACAGGTTTAAACAACTATTAATAACAAAAGTAAGAGTATCAAAAGTTTCAAACTATGAGCATATTTAAGGCTCATCAGAGAGCTTTTTGAGTGCATGGTAATCAATGCAAAGTTACCATGTGTCATTTTTTGGGTGGTAGCATGATTGAACTTTTATAAGGAGATGCAATTGGTCAAATATTTTATTGATCAAGAAATTCTTAAACTTGATGTCAAATTTCATCATTCTCTGATGTTGATATATGGTATAGAGAAATGCTTAGAAGAGGACATCTAAGAATCAATTCAATTCCATGTTGCTTCAAGTATTATGCAAGAAGGTGCACATGATCGCTAAAGAATTCATTTTTTTGGAATAAAATGGTGTTGAGTTAATATTGATATGATTTAGTAGGCACAATTTTTGCATATTTTAAGAGCTTATTTTCTAAGTTTCATATATTTATCTAGACAAACCATCAATGATACATTTTTTTGTGTGTACACAATTATCCTACTACATTGTTTAGTCAATATAAAGGTTAATTTGGATCATGGAAACATTTATCACAGCTTAAAATACTAATCATTGATGTGAATTTTAAAACATTGCAAAAATTTGTTTTATAATACCCTCATGATCATAGATATACAATATTGTAAGTAGAATGTCATAAACTTATACAGCTGCAACATCACAAGTCATTATGTTGCACATAGGCTTAAGACCATAATTGAATATAGATTAGAAAACTACTTGTATTTCCTTGTTGTATTGTAGCCATCCTAGTGAAGGGAGGTAGATAAACTTTGGTGTAGATCCCAAAACATATAATTTGTGACATAATGTTATTTTGACTATTGTTGTCAATGATAATACATGCAATCTTACCATTGACCTAACACTTCTATGTGGAAAATTTGTTCCTATTCTCTTGAAGTGCTAGTTAGTGTAGTTATTGTTGGCCTCCTCTAATGGTTTAATAATTAAGCCCTTAGAGCTGTGACTTAGAGATTGGACATCTGCACTAAGTAGCTATCTTACTCATCATGGAGGTGCATTTCATTGTCAACCCAGGGTCATAAACTTGAAATGGGTCAACACTGTATGGGCATTAGGACTCTACTATAGTCATCCATAAACTAGGAAAAATAATACTGGAAATGAAATGTTGTAAAAAAATCAACTTAAGCACTGAGCATACATCAACAACTACACTAAGCATCAACAAATGGATTGGAAATGAAAGATAGAAATGGAAATCTTAGCAAATAGACATGAAACTACTATGTTTGTCTTGGCTACAAGAACAACCACAAAATAGAATTTCAGTGGCTACAGGAATAGACAGTTGTTGAAACTGAAACTAATTATTGAACAAAAAATAACTTTTAAACTAAATAGGTGGAATTCTCACCAGGTGGGCCCCCTTGAGTGAGTCTCCCTTAAGCTAACTCAAATGCAACAACTCAAAATATCATATTATTTCTTGAAAACATGATTACAACATCTCAAAAATATGACTATATTACTAAAACTAGAAAATGCAAGTACAATCTCAGAACATCCAACCTTATGAAAAGGGGCATCTGACCATTATTTATAAAGAGAAAAAATACTAATAAACCCTAACTACCTAGGCAGTTGATTCCATCAAAATAGGAGGATGCCATTTATTGAAAGCATAGAAAAAGAGGGAGGAATTTATGCATGTGCCAAATTTGGTCAAAGAAAACTTGCCCAATGAGAATCTAGCACAACACACTCCCTAGATTTGCTCAACAAACAAATATGACCATTAAAAGGTAGTTACAATCTTTTATTCGAATTAGGAATTTCCCTCCATTGGAAATTTTCCCTCCTTTGACCTTTTAATGATCATCTTCTTAACTTTCTTGGCAACCAACTAGTTGGCAAGAGTTCCTTCCACTTGGAAAGCTTTGTTCACATCAACATCTTAGTACAAACCCGCATAATGACATTAACACACACAAACAATTTCATATCTATAATTACCTTAAAGTAACATCCATTCAACCACATGTAAAATTATCATAGATAACTCACATATCATGTTAATGTCATTAAAAGTCACAAGGATAAATGTATGCCCAAGGTTTATGGTTTTAAGGAAATAACAAGGAAAATGTCAACAACCAAGTGACAAAGTCTATGGTAACAACAAAAAATATATAATAAAATCTATCAAAATTGAGTCATTAATTGGACCCATCATTCCCCCCAACCTAATGTTTTGTTGGTCCTCTAGTAGAGGGAGCACTATTCTTTTGCCTAGTCAATGATCTAAAGACACCAACTGCCAACTGTCCCACATTAGTCTTTGCAGTGTCTGAATCAGGATCCCAGTAGAATCCTTGCTTGTTCTCCAATTTTTTCCATCTTGCCCTTTTTGCAGCTATGCCATATCGATAAAACTTGTAATATGGCACATGCCACAATAGAGTAGGTGGTTGAAATATTAATGGAAGCCAATATTGTTGCCTCATCCTTCCAATATGTATGTATCTGTCAACTTATGTGCATGTTGCAACATAATTTTGCAAAGAGTGGGTTTCAACTTGTTTCAACTCATCTAACAAACTGTTCCACCTCTGTGATAAGTACCCCATTACCGATGTTCCTGTAGTTTCAACTACCTTCTCATATTCCTTTTGGGCCTCTTCTCTAACAAGCATGATCCTATTCTTGTAGCTTGGGCGATAAAGAATCATGTGTCATGTTTGGTAAATGTCTACAGGGTTACTAGATTCATCCCTGAGAGGCAAGGGAGTATGAAATTCTCTTTTCCTGTAAGTTCTAAATTGTTACCCCCAACTAATTTCATTATGAATCTAGGACATAAATTCCCTTAAATGGAGATCTCCAATATACAGTAAGGGATTCCAATCATGATCATTAGTCACAACATAATTATGTAGGTATAGTTCACACAATAGATTTTTAACTTCAGTTGGGAAAAATTGATAGGCCTGGAAAAATTCATGAGAAGTGTCAAGAGAAGAGCTCAAACTTGAAATAATCCTTGACAGTTTAAAGGAAAGATTTAGCTCCTTCAAATGCAGGGCATACACTCTTGGAGGATTTTTGCATGCCAGCATTTGAGGTACTAAAGCTACCACATTATCCACCTTTTCCTTCAAGGAAGTAATTTTTGTATTCTTTTCTTCAATTTCTGTATTTTTCTTTTTAATCTCATCATGTGGCTTGAATTTTTCCTTTTTCCATTCCTCCTCTTTTCTTTGCATCTCACTCCATAGGTTCAAAGCTACATCATTCCATGAAAAGGTAGGAGGTTTATGTGTTCCTACCAAAATATTCCTTTGCACAGATTCTTGTTGTTCAAATAACACCAGTTGCAGTGATTTTGGTTGTTCATCCTACTCTGGCTGTAGGGGTTCTTGATCCTCATCTTGCTCTTGATTTTCAACCTATTTTGCAATAGCAGCAAGCCTTGCTAATCTTATATTTGCTTGTTCTTCAAAAATATCTTTTTCTTCAACATTTACCTGCCCCATTGGGGCTTCTGTCTCTTCCCTAGATGGTTTTCTAAGCTCAGGGCTTCTCTTTGGAGGTATATCAATGGCTGGCCCAGCTAGCTTTGATTTCTTAGGAGGGATTTTATGTTTTTCTTTGGTTGCAGGAGGAACAGCGTCATCAGTCTTCTATTTTCTAGGGCTTGGTGTTGCTTTTTTTGTCGTTTGCTTCTTGGCCTTCCCCTTTCTTATCTATGCCTCTCTCATTTGTGCGTCCTCTCTCCTAAGGGAAACCCTAGTTTGAATTGGGGTTTTGGGAAGAGCATTAACATCAAGATCTGAGGATGAACTTTCCTCATCTAAATATTCTAACTCAGAAGAACCAATTTCTATAGCTTGTTTGGCTGCATAAAGGCTTATGCTAGGGTTTGCACCAGAGGTGGAAGCTCCAAGAGTGGTTTCAGCAACCCTCACTTCCCTACTAACCCTATAAGGTTGAGGTTGACCTCTAGGTCGCACATTTTCTGGTCTAAACTAATTAATGTTTACAAATTCCTCCCATGTCATATAAGATACCTCTTGCAAATATTTCTCTACTAATAATTTAATCAAACAATGGTGAGAGACAGAATTATCCCTACCTTTTTGTGTTTCAGCTGCCATGATTGCAAGGAGATGATACAGTACATTGGGCACGTTCATTCTTCTTCCATGTCTCATATGGTTTAGGAGCTTAAAATGCATAGAGTGGAGGCATGACTGGCGGCCCTCACAAGTAATATACTTGACAATGTGGACGACTATTTGTTTCCATGGCTATGGCAGAGAAGTTCTCTTCGTACCTTGCTTATCTACAACCAATGGAGGGTAATTGGGCTCAGTAAATTCAGCCCTGGCTGACCTTGCATCTCTAGTAGTAGTGTATGGCTCTCCATCGGCAAGTAAACCTGTTACCTTTACAATTCTCTCCTCAGTAGCGATCACCTCTAACCCTTTTACCATTGCCTTCCCCTCAAAGAGTGTATGTGCAAATTCTAGTACAATGTCCTCATTGTAGCTGTTAATTTTTTAGGAAATAATCTAGCCATCCACAATTCCTGAACTCAGCCAGAGAAAGTGCATCCTGCATTATCACATCATGAACCGTGTGTTCATTCCTAATCAGCTGGCCTCCCATTATTTCAGTTGCCCGCAATCAAACAAGCACTTCTACAAAATTCCCTTTCCTGCAATCTTTCTTTGAAAACCTAATTTCTTCTTCTTCTTGCAACTCCTCTGTAGTACTAATGCCAATGTCATGTAGCTCTCCAATTTACCTTTTTGGTGATGTTTAAAATTGTGACTAAGGCAATAAGGAATCATAAATGAAGGGTATCATCAAGAAAAATGGTGGCGGTTCAATGTCCATTCACACATGCAAGTTTCCATTTCACTTTATCATTCAAATTGGATTATTTCAAATTTTCTTACATGGATGACGCATGGACTTGTGAGTTGACACTCCCCCACCAACCTAAATTAGAGCATGTGTCCGCACAGGCTGGGTGGTAATTATGATTTGACAGGGCAGGGTACAATTATATGCTATGTGAAATATCAACATTAATTTACAGTAATTAAATAAATGCACTAAAGATAATTAAGATATAATAGATTGTCATGCATGTACCTAAAATTTTGGAGTATTTTTTGCAAGGAATGTGGAGAAAGTACAAGTTACCTTTAAAAGTACAGTTGAGCAATTAATGCAGTGGTGATGGAATGAAGTGATGGAGAAGTGAAGTGATGGTGGAGTTATGGATGAGAGAGAAGATGGAGATGGATGGACGGATGAATTTATTGGTGAAGAAGTGGATTCCCACAAAAGTGGAAATTTTTATTATGAAGTTTGCATGTGTACCTGGATTAGTCAGAAGGAGGGACACTAGGTCCTCTTCCTTCGACTACAGGAAGTTCAGAGGTTTGGTGTTGAATAAATTGTTGCATGAGTTCTTCCTTGGAAGTTGGTTTATGATACAAAATTAAACGGTAATTGTTGACCAAGAGTTTGAATCTAACAAGGTCAATGGTTGTGAGTTGTACAACACTATTGGGGAAGACTTCTGCAACTTCATACGGTCCCAACCATCTTGTCTGAAGCTTTCTAGCATTATCTTCATATCTAGAGTCATAGAGGAGTGCCCAGTCACCTGGCTAGAACTGCTTTTCCTTTATGTATTTATCATGCCATTTGGCCCTCTAATTTTGCACTATCTCAGTATGATGAAGGGTTGACTTTCTCATCTCATCCAAAGCATTCAGCTGCATGATTCCATCCTTTTGTGCCTCAGATATGTCTATCCCAAGATCTAGTGCAATTCTAAGAGTTTTATGCTCAAAATCAATAGGCATCATAGCTATCATCCCATACAGTAATTCAAAAGGATTGAAACCTATGGTTGTCTTCCAGGTGGTCCTATAAGCCCAAACAACTTCGAGCAACCTATTTGCCTAGTCTTTCCCGTGAATAGCCACTATTGGTTAGAATTGCTTCAATTTCCCTATTGGTCACCTCAGACTGGCCATTGGCCTAAGAGTGATAGGGGGTAGATTTCTTGTGCCTCACATTATATTCATTGACTAGTGCTATGACAAGGGTTGATGTAAATTGAGCCCCTTGATCAGTCACAATCTCCCTTGGGACCCCATAACAAGTGAAGATTTCCTCATAAAGAAATTCTACAACCTTATTATCTGTGGCATGTTTTGTAGATTTAACCTCAACCCACTTGGTCACATAGTCAGTGTAAACCAAGATGTAGGACTTTCCATTTGATGGAGAATCAATGCGACCTACAAAATCAAGTCCCCATTTATCAAATGGAGTGATGACTACCTAGGGGTAAAGAGGCATCTCATCATATTTAGTTGGTTGGCCCATCCTCTGACATCTATCACACCCCCTAGTATACTTTTTTGCATCCTTATGAAGTGTGGGCTAGTAATAACTCTTTATTTTCATCCTCTTGGCTACAAAATTCCCTCCACAGGGTTCATTGTGGCATACATACAGTATATCATACGTTTCATCTTCCCTTACACATCTCCTCATGACATGATCTGGTCTAGTGTAGAATAAAAAACCTGCAATCCATGAGAAAGGAAAGGTTTTCTCAATGAGTACCCTTCTCTCTTTTGGAGAGAAATGAGGAGGAACTCTCCATGTAACTAGATAATTGGCTATATCAGCATACAAAGGTGTGTGCACATTGATGGAAAACAAATTTTCATCAGGGAAGGAGTTATCAATGACTTAAGTGTCTTCTGATGTTGTCAATCTGGAGAGGAAATCTGCTACAAGATTTTCCTTTCCTGGCTTGTTGACAATGGTGATGTCAAATTCCTACATCAACAACAACCACCTTGCTAGCCTACTTGAAATCAAGGGCTTATTCATGAGGTATCTTATGGTTGCATGGTCTGTATGAATAAAGATTTGATATCCTGTTATATAGTGCTTGAATTTGTTAAGGGCATAGATGACTGCCAACATCTCCTTCTCTATCACTATGTAATTAAATTCATCCCCTTGCAGGTTTTTGCTGACAAAGTAGATTGCATTCTCAATTGCTCCTTTTTGTCCCAATATAGCTCTTATAGCATAATCAGATGCATTTGTATGAATATGAAAAGGAAGCTCCCAATTAGGGTCCTTGAGTATAGGAGCATGGGTTAAAGTTGCTTTCAAATTAGAGAATACTTTGTCGTAGTCCTTTGTCCACTGGAACTCAACATCTTTGGTTAGGAGATTGTATAGTGGTGCTGCCAATTGACTAAAATCTTTGATGAAATGTCTATAGTACCCTGCATGTCCCAAGAAACTTCTAACATCTTTTTGCTTTGCAAGAATAGGCAAATTGGTAATCACTTCAATCTTGGTTGGGTCTACTTGAATTCCTTTTTGAGTGATGTAATGGCAAAGGACTACTCCTTCCTGCATCATCATGAAGCATTTCTCACTATTCAAGGACAAATTATGGTCTTCACATCTCTGTAAAACCTTCCTTATATTTTTTAATGCTTCTGCAAAGTTAGCACCATAGGTAGTAAAATCATCCATATAGATCTCCATACAATCATGAGAGATATCTGAAAATATACTAATGACTGCCCTTTGAAAAGTTGCAAGTGCATTACACAAACCAAATGGAAGGACTGAGTAGGCATAATTCCCCCATGGACAAGTAAAGGTGGTCTTCTCTTGATCCTCAAGTGCAATATGTATTTGATTATAACCACTGAATCCATCTAGAAAAGAAAAATATTACTTACCCGCAAGTGAATCCAGTACTTGGTCTATGAAAGGAAGGGGAAAATGATCCTTTTTGGTGGCAAAGTTTAGTTCTCTATAGTTATAAAAAACTATCCATTTATCTCCCTTTTAAGGCACAATCACCAATGGGGACACCCACTGGCTGTCTAAGATAGGGTAGATAAATCCTGCATCTAATATTTTTTGTAATTGCCCTTTTACAATCTCCCTCAATGCAGGGTTGATTCTCCTTTGTGGCTGCCTTATTGGTGTGCAGTCATCTCTGATATATATCCTGTGAGTACAAAGCTTGGGATCCAATCCTCTCATGTCATGGTAGTCCCATGCAAATGCATGTTGATGGGTCTTTAACAGGTTTGTCAGGGACAATTGCTGCTCTTGACTCAACTTGTTAATATTCAGATTTTTCCCTTCTGAAACTTGCACTTGTGTGGTTAACTCAATCATAGTTTTTTCACTAATACTTGGCAATTTTAGTTCATGTGGCAGCAATGTATGAAGCATATCAGTTGTTGTAGGAAGTTTTGTTGCAGGAAGAGCAGACAGAAGTGTCTTTACTGGACCTATAGAGCCAAATTCACGAGAAGATGACTCTTCATGCACCTCACAATGGTTCTGAATTATGTGGGACAACACTTCATCTTCTTCCTGAAGTTGCATGAATGGACTTCTGCTCATCATCATGAATTGTGCCACTAAATTGACTTCCTGAGCCTCTTCTCTAACATGTGGCCATACAGTGTTATCCATATATCATGGGATGGTTGAGAAGGAGGGTAGAGAACAAGCTTTTTGGTGCTTTTCCCATAAGAAATAGTCATGTCCCCTAACCAGCATCCAATGTAAGCATATGTTGTTGCTAACCACGACCTTCCTAAAATAATGGGATACCTGCCTAGTGTAGCTTTAGGAGAAAGGATCATGAAATTTGTTGGGTACTCCCAAGAGTCTAGAGTTACCACAAGGTCTTCTACTATACCATCTGGTTTGACAGTGGAACTATTAGCAAGTTGCAAGATAGTAGGAGTAGGTCTCATGTTTTCAACATTTAGTTGTTGCAGGATATCCTTAGTCATCACATTTATTGCTACTCCCAAATCAATTAGAGCATTCTTTATTTGGATTCCATTTATAACAACTCATATCACAGGACTACCTAGGTCATTGTACTTAGGAACAATAATTTTTCCAAGCATGATATCTGTCAATTGTCCCACCACATGAAATGTAGTGGGGTCTTTATTTTTCCTCCCTAGGTTTTTGAGGCATGCTTCCTTGATTGCTTTGCCATATATGGGGATATCTTTTATGGCTTGAAACAAAGGTATCTTAACACATATGTGTTTCAAATGATCCAAAATGTCAAAGGTTGTTTCCTCCTCTTCCTTTTGTTTAACAACTTCTAACCTTTGAGGAAATGGTGGATCTTGATCAGTCTGCTGAACTGGTTCAAGATTTTTAGGCACACTTGGCTGAATGGGGACATTCTGATGCTCCTCTTCTTCCACAGGAAGCTCAATGATGATAGGAGTGGAAGGAGCTAGCATAGTGGTTCCTAAATGCAGATGGATGTCACTCACACTCACAACATATGTAGGGAATTGATTAGGATCTACAGAGTAGACTGGCTACTACTATGGTTTATTATTTGGGTTAGGTGTGGGTTGAGCTGGTAACTAAGTAGGTCTAGGTGTGCTTGAACTTGAGCTAGTAGGAGGAGGCATTATAGTAGGATGTTGAGGTTGTGAAGGTGGTTGCATGTAACTAGTTGTTTGATTTGACCATTGTTTTCCTCCCCTTCATTGGGATGTTTGCTGCCAGTTTCCTGGGGGTGGGTGACAATTCCCTTAGAACTGTTGCCAATTCCCGTAAAATTGTTGCCACTGGGATGGAGAGTTTTGGTGATTAGGACAAGTGTTTGGAGGGTTATTCCGAGGCTAAGGTGGATATTCCCATAGTTGGATGGGTATGGGGGTTGCCATTGATTACCAGATGCATAAGAATTAAAAAAGGCCCAACAAAAGATAACATATTTGGTGGCATGCCTTGTCTTGGGGCCTGTGGTCTCCTTTGTGTAATGTAGTAGACTTGATCATCATCTCCCTAGATTGGCTTGAACTCAGGTGGGATATGCTTGTTGTCAATGTTAGCTACCATTTTTCATCAGTAGTCCTTTTGTCTGCAAAGAGGGCAATATTCTGCCAACATTGCCTCTGCCTTCTCATGTTTCTTCTTTGCTTGAAGTGTTTCTAGTTGAGTGCCCAGATTGTTTAGGATGTCTTGCTTGAAATCTGCCAACAAGTGAGTAATCTCCATCCTTGAAACTCCATTGTTGGATGATTTATCCATAGAGGATTGGTAACCTCTTCCTTTCTTGGAAGTTTTCCTAGAATAGTTTTGACATATCTTCTTAATATCATCCCAAGGAACTTGGGTGATATCTCCTCCTCCCATCAGGTCCAAAGCATCAATGCAACTGTCATTGATCCCTCTAATGAAGAGAAGCTTTTGAGACTCTTCATTAAGTGTATGATGTGGGGATTTCTGTAGGAAAAATAGAAACTTTGAAATATAATCCTCCAAACTCTCATCTTCTTTTTGTTGCATCCTAAAGATGTCATCTTCTCTCATATCATTGCTCCTACAATATTCTTTGTAATTCTCAAGAAAATTTATTTTCATATCATCCTAAGTCTCTATAGTATCCCTACCTAAGCTCATAAACCATCTTAATGCAACCTCTTTCAAGGTGGTAGGAAACAACTTCAGCCTATGAGCATCAGTGGCATAGTCATAACTTTTGTAGAGGATGTCAAACTCAAATAGGAAAGTTTCAGGGTCTTCTGTGACAAGCCCATAGAACTTAGGAAGGATTGAAGCAAGGATGTTTTTCAAGTTTTCAACTTCATTCTAATGAGTGATAGGAAATGGAAAAGATGGTTGGTTGGGTCTATTTCTATTTGCATCAACCATGCATGCTTGATGGAGTTCCAAAACAAATGGGTTCTCAATCAGATTTTGGTCTTCAGAGGAAGTGTCATAATTGGTAAAATTGGGAAATGTATCAGTAAAAGGGTGTGCCTCTTCTTCCTCTTTGTCTCTTGGAAGATTTTGAAGCTCAACTAGCTTAAATGGATCAAGGTCATTAGGAAGGAATCTCCCATTAGCATCTCTTCTCCTTCCTTTATGCATGTGGTATCAACTTAGTATTAGCCAACTCACACAAAGAATTGGTGAAAGAGTAGCAGTTCATTACTTTCCTAAATGAAGGGTATGCTAAGAAAAAACTTTAGAAATACTATTGCAAGTAAGAAACTATCAATGACTCCAAAGAACTTCCTAGTTTGACACCATCCCCGATAATGGCACCAAAAATGTTGGCCTCCTCTAATGGTTTAATAATTAAGCCCTTAGAGCTGTGACTTAGAGATTGGACATCTGCACTAAGTAGCTATCTTACTCATCATGGAGGTGCATTTCATTGTCAACCCAGGGTCATAAACTTGAAATGGGTCAACACTGTATGGGCATTAGGACTCTACTATAGTCATCCATAAACTAGGAAAAATAATATTGGAAATGAAATGTTGTAAAAAAATCAACTTAAGCACTGAGCATACATCAACAAATACACTAAGCATCAACAAATGGATTGGAAATGAAAGATAGAAATGGAAATCTTAGCAAATAGACATGAAACTACTATGTTTGTCTTGGCTACAAGAACAACCACAAAATAGAATTTCAGTGGCTACAGGAATAGACAGTTGTTGAAACTGAAACTAATTATTGAACAAAAAATAACTTTTAAACTAAATAGGTGGAATTCTCACCAGGTGGGCCCCCTTGAGTGAGTCTCCCTTAAGCTAACTCAAATGCAACAACTCAAAATATCATATTATTTCTTGAAAACATGATTACAACATCTCAGCAATATGACTGTATTACTAAAACTAGAAAATGCAAGTACAATCTCAGAACATCCAACCTTATGAAAAGGGACATCTGACCATTATTTATAGAGAGAAAAAATACTAATCAACCCTAACTACCTAGGCAGTCGATTACATCAAAATAGGAGGATGCCACTTATTGAAAACATAGGAAAAGAGGGAGAAAGTTATGCATGTGCCAAATTTGGTCAAAAAAGGCTTGCCCAAAGGGAATCTAGCACATGACACTCCCTAGATTTGCTCAACAAACAAATGTGACCATTAAAAGGTAGTTACACTCTTTTATTCAAATTAGGAATTTCCCTCCATTGGGAATTTTCCCTCCTTTGACCTCTTCTTAACTTTCTTGGCAACTGACTAGCTGGCAGGAGTTCCTTCCACTTGGAAAGCTTCATTGACATCAACATCTTAGTGCAAACCTGCATAATGACATTAACACGCACAAACAATTACATATCTATAATTACCTTAAAGTAACATCCACTCAACCACATGCAAAATTAACATAGATAACTCACATAGCATGTTAATGTCATTAAAAGTCACAAGGATAAACTTATGCCCAAGGTTTATGGTTTTAAGAAAATAACAAGGAAAATTTCAACAACCAAGTGCCAAAATCTATGGTAACAACAACAAATATATAATAAACCATATCAAAATTGAGCCATTAATTGGACCCATTAGTTATATTGAGGCACTAGAATTCTTGACTAGTCTCGTTATTATTGATAGGATTCATTATGGAATATGCAATAAGAATTTGTTGTTAATAATAGTCAAATCCATTATGAGAGTGAGAACAATGATAGTTATACCATTATGAATTTTGTGGTTGCTTCACCTTATACATTTTTTATGTATATGTATTGGTAGGCTCAAGGTTGGTGATGAAAGTTAAATGATTGAGAGATAGCCACCAACATCAGTCTAGAAAAGAGATAGATCCATAGATCCACTCAACTAATACATCTCCATATGAATCTAGTTCAAAGGAGGGGCAATAACCCCTTACTACTCAAAAGTATCCTTAGGAAGAGCATTAGTAAATATGTCAGCAATGTAATCCTTTGTAGGTACATACTCAAGCTTTACCTCATTCTCCATAACCTTCTCTTAGAAAGTGATACCTAATAGATATATGTTTTGTCCTTGAATGCATCATTGGATTATTTTAAAATGTCAATTGCACTTGTATTGTCACAAAAGATAGACATAGGCTCATCATACACTATTATTATATCCTTCAATGTCTCTCTCATCCATAAAACTTGTGTGCAACATGATGTTGCTACAATATACTCAACTTCTACAGTGGATAAGGAAACCTAATCTTGCTTCTTACTCAACCATGACACCAATCTACATCTAAGAAAGAATGCACTACCACTTGTACTTTTTATGTCATCAACACAACCAACCCAATTTGCATTTGTGTAAGCACTTAATGTGAAATCAGTATCCTTTGTATATCACAAGCCATAATCTAGAGTGCCTCTTAAATATTTGAATATCCTCTTCACTGCTGCAACATGTGTTTCTTTGGGATCTTCTTGAAATCTAGCCACAAGAAAAACTACATTCATGATATCCGATCTAGTAGCAGTTAGATATAGTAGTCCACCAATTTCATAGATCTATTTTGCTCTGATCATCCATAGGTGAATCATCATCTTTTATCAATATACAACTAGTCACCATAGGAGTACATATCGGTTTGGAGTCATCCATTCCAAACTTCTTCAACATCTCTTTGACATACTTAGACTATGAAGTAAAAATCCCTTTACCTGTTTGATTGATTTGTAGCCCAAGGAAGAAATTCATCTTCCCAAACACTGACATTTCAAACTATTTCTACATCTCTTCAGAAAATTTCTTACACAAAGCTTCATTTTCTCCAAAGATAATATCATCCACATATACAACAATTATCAAGATTTTATCTTCCTCTATTTTGAAGTAAAGATTACTATTTGTAGTGCCTTTATTGAATCTTTGTTGTAACAAATATATGTCCAACATTTCATACCAAGCTCTAGGAGCTTGCTTTCATCCATATAGTGCCTTCTTCAATTTACACACCATATCTGATTGATCTGACAACTAAAATCCTTTTGGTTGTTCCATCTACTCTTCTTCCAATTCACCATTCAAAAAAGTAGACTTCACATCCATCTTATAAACTTTAAAGTCCTTATGTGCTGCAAATGCCAAAAACATTATGATAGCTTCCATCCTAGCCACAAGAGAAAATGTCTCATCAAATTATATTCCTTCTACTTGTGAGTAACCCTTACACACAAGTCTTTCTTTATTTCTTACCACTTCTCCATTCTCATTTAGCTTGTTTTTTAATACCCACTTAGTTCCAATTATGTTCTTGTTTGTTGATCTAGGAACCAATTCCCAAGTTTGATTCTTCTCAATCTGCGTAAGTTCTTTTTCTATTGCCTTCATCCAATGTTCATCTTTACATGCTTCACTCATTGTTTTAGGTTCAACTTTTGAAAGTAGACATAGATTTACCTCAGCTTCAACAACTTTTATTATTGTCAATACACCTTTCCTCTTGTCTCCAATGATTTGATCTTCAAAATGATTCTTTTACACATACTTAGGGGTCTTAGGGGTCTTCTCCAAAGCTTCTTCCTCTTCATTCTACACTTATTTTTCGTCAGCTTTTTCTACTTCTCTACAATCAAGTTCATCTAACACACATCCATCCACTACAATTGAATTCTGCAAGTTTTCATCAACTTTCACATTTCCACTTTCAACAATCTCTCTCAACCTTTAGTTGTAACATCTGTAAGCTTTGCTTTTAGTACAATATCCAAGGAAGATACCTTCATCAGACTTTGCATCAAACTTTTTAAAGTTTTCTTATTTTCTTTTGATATAACATTTGCTTCCAAATACTCAAATACTTCACAGTAGGAATCCTTCCATACCATAACTCATAGGGAGTCTTTTTGTTGTTAGCTTTAGCTTAAACTTTTTTAAGTATGTAAACAACAGTATGAATTGCTTCTCTCTAGTAGACTTTTGATATATTTTCCTCTTTCGTCATAGTCCTAGCAACTTCTTGAATAGTCCAATTTTTCCTTTCAACAAGTCCATTTTGCTGAGGAGTTCTAGGGGCAGACAAGTGCCTCTTTATGCCATGAACTTCACAAAATATGTTAAAATAATTGGAGGTGAATTCACCACCTCTATCAGACCTCATACATTTGATTTTCAAATCCATTTCATTCTCAACCATAGCTTTAAATGCCTTGAATTTATCTAATGCATCAGATTTTTCCCTAAGAATAGTAACCTATGTCATTCTAGAATAATCATCAATCAAAAGCATAAAGTACATGTCACCTTGTAGACTTCTCACCCTTGTAGGACCACAAAGATCTATATGTACTAATTACACTAGTCTGGTAGCAGATTGTTCCTTTCCCTTGAAACTACTGTATTTGCTTTCCAAATTGACGGCTCTCACAAACAATATTGATAGGTTTTGTGATTCTTGGTAGATCTTTTACTGCATGAACTGAACTAATTCTTACTAAGTTATCAAAATTCATGTGACACATCCTCTGGTTCCATAACCAACTGTCACTAATCTGAGGCATAAAGTAATATCCATCAACACCCTTAAGCTGATAAATGTTTCCATCTATTCTCTTACTAGTAGCAGTCATAGTTCCATGCAATTTTCTAATCTTATGTGTTTCATCCTTAAATACAAGATTATATACCTTGCTACACATTTTTCCAACACTCAAAAGGTTATGCCTTAAACCCTTCACATAGTAAACATTATCAATGTTATGCTTGCCATCAAAACTGATCGAACCTATTCCACAGATCTTAGCTCCTGAATCATCTCCAAATTTAACTAGTCCTCCATCATATTTTCAAGTTAAACAAACTTACTTTTGTCTCCAATCATGTGATTAGAGAAACCACTATTAACAATCCAGTAATTCTTATCTTCTTTAACATGGAAGGCAGATACCAAAGTACATTCAACTTTCTCCTTCCTCTTTGAAATACTTTCCTTCACACAACTTTTAGAGTTAGCAAAACTAGATTCATATTTTATAGCCAAGAACAAGCATTCATTTTCATCAAAGTCTCCATAATCAGATTCATCATTAGAAATACCAACATATTCTCTAACATAGTAGGCTCTTTTAATCATCTTTCCTTTATTCTCCTCACACTTATTATTTACAACTCTTTTTGTACATCTTGAAGCATAATGACCTATTTCACCACAACTAAAAAATTTGAAAGGTAATTTACCTTTGTACTTACTGGTGCCCTTTTTCATTCTTCTTACAAAGTTAGCTTCCACATCATCAAGATCTTCCTTATATGAATCTTCAACCTTTTTTGATACTCCAGCTTTGAAAGCAAACTCTACATTTATACCATTTTTCAATCCTTTTTTCTCATTTCAAAAGAATTTAGTGTACCAATCATCTGATCTCTAGAATAAGTATCAAGATCTATGATTTCCTCAATAGCAGATACCTTTTCACTATAAGAATCAAGAAGAGATCTGAGAACTTTCTTTACCACTTTAGATTCTTTGACTTGTGCACCAAGGCCTCTCATTGCACTCACCAACTCATCAACTCTATGTATGTAGATTTTGATTGTTTCATCTTTAGACATATGCAGAGTCTCAAATTGTGCCTTTAAATTTTCTTGTTTAACTTTTTCATCTCCTTCATAAATGATTTTTAGCTTATCCCAAACCTCTTTGGCAATATTCAAACTAATAAATTTTACCAATTCAGTATTTTAAAGACTATTCATAATAATAAATCTTGCCTTAGCATTGATCTCATGTGCCTTGATCTATGCACTTGTACTTGGACCATTTTGAGGTGCAATATATCATTTCTTTACTGCCATTTCAATTTCATATCCATGAGCTACTAGATATCCTTCCATCTTTGACTTCTAGAATACATAATTTGTGCCATTGAATCTAGGGCATTCCAAAGAAACCTTGTTCGCCATCCCAAATCTACCTCAAGTGATTAAGCTCTTTTGCAAGGAACCTTGCTCTGATACTTTGATACCAATTGTTGAATGAACAAGAAAACTAAGAGTGGGGGGTGAATCAGTTGTAGTAAATTAAAACATCAAAACCCTCAATAGTATGCATTCAATAAACCCTTATTTTGTTAGTATGATTAATCATGAAATGCAAATAACAAAAAATTAAATAACAACACCATGCTCAAGAGAACACCAGATTTACATGAAAAAACCCAATGAGGGAAAAACCACAGTGAGGATTAGCTCACAATATAAGTAATAGAAAAACTGGCGAAAATGGGATCACTACTAGAACAGGACACACTATCCAAAAAGGCTCACAGCCACAAAAATAACAAGAAGATAGAAGAGAAATGTTACACAGAAAGTGCTTTCTCAATGTAGCAAAGAACCCACCACAAATGCTCCAACACTTTCATAGCCTTGCTTGAAATATTTTAGACACCTTCAACTCACTATTTTCAATACTTGAAATTTGCATTGCCATGCTCAAATTTGCATCACACACATCACTCGCATCAATCTCACATCTATCTTGCTTCCCTCTTGATTCTTCCTTACATCTCACAACTCCACTATTATTTATACCATCCTCAACTTCAAAAACCTTCTCCAAGGTTGGCAACTATCTGTTATACTTTACAAATTCACATTAGGTTAGCACTTAAACATTCCCGTGGTGGATAAGAATGAAAGTGGACCAAAACAACACTTAATTGAGACCCAAAATTAAATCTCACATGCCATGCTACACTTTCATTAATACTTGAACATCTTCGAATGTAATGTAGACACTAGGTCGGTCATTACCCATGAAAACACATTAAACATTAAGTACATGCTTTTGAAGCTTCTGACACACCTAACCACAAATCCTCTTGAAACAAGCAAGAGAACAACACCATTAACTCTCCTTCAAAGCAACAAGTCTTGAAAAGAAACAACAAAGAAATGTGGAACAAATACATTTCTCCCTGACACCTTTATACAACACTACAAAACCAGTTCACATATTGGTGAACACAACTTCCTCTCACCAATGATCTAGAACCCAAATTTTTGAATATAGCAACTCTAACAACCTCAAACAACATATCTAATCTACACAAGTATACCATCAACACAAAAGAAATGCAAAGCACATTTTGACCACTTACACAACATTGTTTACTTTGTTTATCACATTCTCTCAAAAGCACTTGGAAACCAAGTACCAGAGACATCATCTCAGCTCATTACTTCATTCCAACTCATCTTCATATACTGCAATAAAAGATAGCGCCATGTACTCACAACACTTCCTCAACATCTCAACTACACATGCACAACCTGCAACAACTTGTTTTCCTCTTTTCCACAATTTTCTCAATATCCTCTACATCTTCATCAACACATAGTTGACATCAATGACAACACTAGTCAATAGACTTCTTGTTGACATCAACGACAACACCTCCATACTTGCAACAAACCTCACATAAAAAAATAAACATAACAACAAAAAGCACACAAGAGAACACCAAATATATGTAGAAAACCCAAGATGGGAAAAACCATGGTGAGAATAGATGCTTGGATCTACTATCCAAATCCAACCTCACAATGCACAAATGTACAAGTGAATTTTATACATTGAAGTAGGCACCAACCTATCAGAGACAATGATCCCCTATTGTGCTTGTAGGCACCAACCTACTAGAGACATCAATACCCAAATGAAAGAATATAGTAGGTAGAACACTATTCCTACTAGAATACAATGATAAAGCTTGTGGATCTTCAATACAACACAAACATGTGCTAAAGCCACTATTGACACTCTTCCTCATTGAAAATTGTCTTTTGATACTGGCACACTCTCTTCTCTTCACACCTTCCCTTCAATTTACACATTTTTGACAACTAGTATAGTTATACTTCGCATACTATACTCATATCACTTCACATGCATCTAAACATTTGAAATATATGCATGACATTACATTAGCACTCTTTTATATTGGTTAGGGATCCATAAATAGCCAGGACAACATAAGGTGGTCCTAAATTCAATCTGCATGAAATGTATAATAGGTTGGTCCTAAAAGAATTTTCTTACCTCTAAAAGAACATGATGTCGTGCGCTACCATAGGGACCTTAACCAAGTCCTATCCTAGCATTGAACACAAGATTTTAATTCCACACGTTACTAGTTGTTACCACACACACCTTGAAATTCAATTGGTTGACATACATGAACAAAGAACCTTTTGTCACTTCAAACTTCTTGCACATTGAACATATCCTTTAGAAACTCAGGAATATGATAGAACTAGTATAGGCATATGCTCCTGTCAAACCATAGAGAAAACTTGCATTTCTGAAATAAATGTTAACCATAATTATATTACTAGAGAAATATCTTTGCCCAAAAGATATCCTTGTGCATAATCTCGAACCACCACAGTCATATTGACTGCATATTGTGCATGGTATTATAAGCATACATTACACACCAACTCCTAGAAAGGCAGTCACGTCTCAATAAAACTTGATTTAGTGATATGATTGATAAGACAAATTCTTCATGATTAACACCTCCTGATACACAACATGCTTCTGAAACTTTAAGTCAAGGGGAATATAATGATAATTCAAGTACTAGACTACATTTTTTTCATTCTTGACAACCTTTGATATTAATGAATTTTTTGACACCCTTTGACATCAATGTCAACCTATGCTCATCAATTTACCCCTTTGTCATTGATGACAAACAACAAATGTTGGGCCACCAAAAAGAACTGCTAAAAATAATTTTTGGGCCACCGAACCAACCAACAACACACAAAGATGTTTACTCCACCTTAGAATGATTTCTTCTATAGCATTTTGAGTTCACTCTCTTCCCCTTTGGTATATGTAGAATTTTGAGTCCACTCCTATTTTTGAGCAATTCAACATTTTTAGGTCACTCTCTCCCCCTTTGACATCAATGAGAAAGGGTCAACACTCTCTCCCTTACTGATACTAACTTTTGCAAATACTTCCTTCAAGCCACAAGACAAAAAACTTCAACTGTAAATAAATTTGGAGCATTTCTCTAATCCTCCCCAATTGTAACAACACTTCTTTCTCCTCCTTTCTTCATTTACGATACTTTGCACAATCCAAAACCTTTCTTCTTAGATAGACTCCCCCAAAGTTCATGCCTCACTACCTCTGAAAATATACTGCAAGACCACTAATCCTTCTTGTGGTAGGGAGACCAAGCTCCCCCTCAACCTACGCTTCCTCTTGATTCAAGAGGAAGATGAAACAACTCCCAAATTTTTCTAGAAAAACTCAAATGTCTCCTTAGGAAGTAGTTTTGTGAATATATATGCTACTTTCTCCTTTGTCTCAACATACTCCAACCTCTCCTTCTCTGCAACCTTCTCCCTTAGAAAATGATACTTGATTGCAATTTGTTTTGTCCTTTAATGCATCAATGGATTCTTTCAGCATTGGTGTTATAAAAAATAATAGAGATAGATTCATCAAGCTCAATCTTCATCTCCTTCAAATTCTTCTTCATTCATAATACCTGAGTGTAGCATGATGTTGCAACAATATATTATGATTCTACTATAGATAAAGAAACAAATTCTTATTTCTTGCTCAACCAAGACACCAAACTATCACCAAAAAATAATTCTCATCCACTAATGCTCTTATGTTCATCAATGTATCCTATCTAATATGCATCTGTGCATGCAGTTAAAGTGAAATTTTTACTCTTTGGATACCATAGTCCAAAATCTTTAGTAGCCTTCAAATACTTGAATATCCTCTTCACTGGTTTAACATGAGTTTATTTAGGTGTTTCCTAAAATTTGGCAACCATTTCAACTGCCTGCATTATATCTAGTTTGAATGTTGTCACATACAACAAACTACCAATCATGGATCTATACAAGGTTTGATCTGTTGGAGTAGATTCATCATCTTTACTTAACTTACATCGTGTAACTATAGGTGTTCCAACCGGTTTACAATATTCCATCATGAACTTACTTAGCATCTCCTTTACATATTTATGTTGAGAAATGAAAATGCCTTTGTCTAATTGTGTAATTTGCAACCCAAGAAAGATAATTCTCCTAGCATAGAAATTTCAAGCTCATTTTGCATTTCCTTTTGAAACTCCTTGCACATGTCATCACTACTACTGCAAAAAATGATATCATATACATAGACCACAACTATCAAAAGTCGATCTCCTTCTATTTTTATTTACAAATTACTATTTGTACTTCCTTTCTCGAACCCTTATAGCTGCAAATATCCATCCAACCTTGAATACCAAGCTTTGGGAGCTTGTTTGAGTCCATACAAAGCCTTCTTCAGTAGCAAACATAATCTATATTTTTAGGACATTGAAACCCTTCTGGTTGTTCAATGTAAACCTCTTCTTCTAGTTGTACATTCAAGAATGTTGACTTTACATCCATCTGGTATACATTGAAATTCTTGAAAGCTGAAAGAGCTAAAAGCATTTTGATTGCCTCCAGTCTTGCTACTGGAGCAAATGTTTCTTCAAAATCTATGCCTTCAACTTGAGCATATCCTTTACACACAAGTCTCGCCTTATTCTGGATCACTTCACCTTCTTCATTTAGCTTGTTTTTGAAAACCCACTTGGTTCCAATCACATTCTTGCCTTTGGGTCTTGGGAAAGTTCCCAATTTTTATTCTTCATGATTTGATTCAATTCTTCCTCCATACCTTATATCCATCATTTCTCTTTGCTTGCTTCTTTATATGACTTAAGCTTTATCTATGATAGTAATGTAAAGTGTACTTTCCCACTTGCTCTCTCAAGTCTCTTTCACATCTGAACCCCACTATCTTTGTCTCCTATAATCTGATATTCAAAATGGTGCTTTTGAACATACTTTGTTGGAGTTTTTGTAACAACCTCTTTTAAATCTTCAATACTGCTATGAATTGGTTCTTCATCATCTTCTACTTCTAGAATAATAATAGACTAAATAGTTTCATCAACTTTCACATTTGCACTTTCTACAATCCTCTCCAATCATTTGTTGTAAAATCTATATGCCTTACTTCTTAAAGAGTCATTAGATTTGGAATCAAACTTACCCAAGTTTTCTTCATCTCTTTTTATGTAGCACTTTCTTCCAAATATTTTGAGGTGTCTAACTAATGTCAATCTTCCTCTCTATAGCTCATATGGTGTCTTATCAGTCTTGCATCTGATATAAACTCTGTTCAAAATGTATACAACAGTTTGTGTAGCTTCTCTCTAATACATATCTAATAGACTTGCTTGACATGACATTCTTGTCATTTCTTGTACAGTCTGGTTCTTCCTTTCTACAATTCCATTTTGTTGTGGAGTTCTAAGAGCTAAAAACTACTTTCGGATTCCATGCTTTGTACAAAATTTATCATACTTCTCATAAGTGAATTCTCTACCTCTATCTGATCACAAAACCTTAATTGTCCTTCCAATTTCATTCTCTACTAATGCCTTGAATTCCTTAAACATATCAAATGCCTCAAATTTATCTTCAAAAATATAATCTAAGTCATCCTAGTGTAATCATCAATGAACATCATGAAATACCAGTCTCTTTGTAGAATTTTAGTCCTCATAGGTCTGCACAAATTTGAATGAACCAAATCCAATAGTTTTTATATAGAATACTCCTTAGCAAGATATTTTCTTCTTGTCTGCTTCTCTTCATGACATGGTTTGCAACTGGTTGATTGAGGACTCTTAATCTTTAGGATATCCTGGACCAGTCCTCCTGAGCTAATCTTTACAATATCATCAAAGTTCATATGTTCTAATGTTCTGTGCTAAAGCCAACTTTCACCTTTTTGCACAATGAGATAACTTTGTCCATTCAACTCACTTAGATGAAATATAACATTATTTGTTCTACTTTCTTCCACAATTAGTTCATCGATTCTTGATTCCTTGATTTCACAACATTCAACAATAAAATATAACTTATAACTCTTATCACACTTTTTACTAACACTTAATAGATTAAGCTTTAAGCCTTTAACATACAAAACATCATGTGTCTTTGTTCTACCTCCATCAAGACTTAAAGTACCCTTACCATAAATTTTGGCAATTGAATTATTTCCAAGGGTAACAAAACCACCTTCAAATTTCTTGAAATTCGTGAACTTACTTTTATCTCCAATCATGTGGCTTGAGAAACCACTATCTATGATCCACAGTTCTCCTTTTGAGCATGTACTGAAATTTAAGCAATCATTAAATTTTTTTATTTATTTTCTTCAAAAACGTTCTTCCAGACTTTATCTGATTCATGACTTCTGATTTTTTATCCTTTTCTTCCACTTTCCAATAACAAAAGACTCACAAAATTGCTTCCACAGTTCCTTGGAATGTGTCCAAAGTTGTTGCACTTGTAGCAAATGATATTAAAATTATATAGAGGTGCAAATGCATTATTGTTGATAAAGTTATTTATTCTTGTCAAGGATTTTCTACAGTCCACAACCTTATGTCCAAAATTATTGCAATTAAAACAAAATCTAGAGAAAGGAAAGTTGATCCTATGTTGTATCCCTATCTTCTAGATCTTCTTCTTTTGTTCTGTACTTGGATAAATCCATCATTTTGTGTCATGCTTTCATCACTTGCTATTGTTCAAACCTTGAACTTTTGGAGCTAGTCACTTTCGGACTTGCCTTAGCAGTCTTCACAAATTGTTTTGCCACCTTGTTCTTCTAATCATCAAAGCCTATTTTGATTTTGATATGTGAATCTCTTTGACTTCCCAAAATCTAATCTAGGGTTTTAGTACTCTTACCAAACTTCACCTGTAGATGTTGATTCACTTTCTCAACTCCTTTCTTATTGTCACAATTTCAACTTCTAGCTTCTCACAGTCTTTATCTCTTGATAGAAATTTTTCTATCAGAACTTCTTCAATCCTTTTTGCTTCTTCTGACTGGGTCTTTAGATCAACAATCATCTTTTTTTATTTTTTCAAATCTAGGGATACTCTTTCTGTAGCCTTCACTTCTTCTACAATTCTATTCTTTAGCCTTTTGATTTCTTTTCCAACACACATCAATTCTTCCACAAGATCTACTTCATCTTCATTGTCTATGGAATCCATTTCTACATCTCCTTCAGTAATCTCAAACACCATGAACACAACCTTTTCATTTTCATTTTTGGGGACAATCTTCATCTTCTTCTTCAGTGGAATAGTCGTCTTTCTCATTGGTGTAGAAACTCTTATGTTTCCTCTAACCTTTGAACCTTCTCCGAAATTATTTATTTCCATTAGTTTGCTCAACATTGTTAGAATTCTTATGGGGACACTTATCCATAAAATTTCCTACTTCACCATAACTAAAACACTTAAAATAAAACTTGCTTTTATACTTACCGAAACCTCTTTGTAGCTTCCTAAAAAAATTTAACATCAGAATCTTGATCAACCTACTTCATAGATACTCTAAATGCTACCTCTTTTCCTTTTGAATCTTCACTTCCAAATCTCATCTCAAATATAGTTATAATTCCATGTAGTTCAGTCAACTTCAAAGCATTCATATCCTTAGCTTCTTCAATAGTAGAGACTTTAGAATCAAACCTTTTAGGGAGAGATTTGAGTACCTTTTTCATAATATTATTCTCTTTCAAAAATTCTCACCAAGACCTTAGATAGAGTTGACAACTTCATCAACCCGGAGTAGGAATGTAGCAATATTCTCATCTTCTTTCATCTTTAGACCTTCAAACTAAGCTTTGTAAGTTTTCAACCTTGCTTCTTTGACTTTTTTATCACCTTAGATTGTCTACAATTTGTACCATATATATCTTTTGGTATTTTTCATTGCATCACTTTCACAAATATAGGGTTATTCAATCCACATAAATAGCATTCCTTGCCTTAACATTGAGTTCACAAGCCCTCTTTCTAACTTGATCCCTTGGAGGGTTTTCAGAAATCTCATATCCCTCTAATACTGACATCCAGATGTCTATTCCTAAAGCCATCAAATAGGACTCCATCCTAACTTTCCAAAATCTAGAATTGGATCCACACAAAAAATGGTGCTTTATTTCCAGAGATTCCTTCCTATGTCATCCCTCTAATACTGACATCCAAATGTCTATTCCTAAAGCCATCAAATAGGACTCCATCCTAACTTTCCAAAATGTAGAATTGGATCCACACAAAAAATGGTGCTTTATTTCCTGAGATTCCTTCCTGTGTCATCCCAGACCTACCTTAAGTTTTTAGGCTTCTTCAAAGGAACTTGCCTTTGATACCAATTAAAGGGAACACAATCTAATGAGAGGGGGGTTGAATCAATAGATCTAAACAGTTCCAAAATTCTTAACTTTTGCCACAGTTATCAAAATTTATTATTCTTCATAGCAAACTTCACATAAAAAATTAAACATAACAACATAAAGCACATAAGAGAACACCAAATATATGAGGATAAGATGGGAAAACCATAATGAGAATAGATACTTGGATCTACTGTTCAAATCCAACCTCACAATGTAGAAATGTATAAGTGAATTTTACACACTGAAGTAAGCACCAACCTATTGGAGACAATGATCCACTATTGTGCTTGTAGGCACCAACCTACTGGAGACACCAATCCCCAAATGAAACAATACAACAGGTAGAACACTAGTCCTACTAGAATACAATGATAAAGATTGTAGATCTTCAATACAACACAAATATGTGCCAAAGTCATAGTTGACACTCTTCAGGTCACTCAAAATTATCTTATGAAATTGACACACTCTCTTCTCTTCACGCCTCTTCAATTTACACCTTTCAGGCAACTGGTGTAGTTATTCTTCACATAACAGACTCACATCACTTCACATGCATCTGAACATTTGAAATATGTACATGACATTATATTAACACTCTTCTATGTCGCCTATGGATCCAAAAATAGCCAAAATGATATAAGGTGGACCTAAATTCAATTTACATGAAACATGTAATAGGTCAGTCCTAAGAAAAAATTCTTTCCGCCAAAAGAAGATGATGTCATGCGCTACCATAGGGACCTTAACCAGGTCCTATCCTAACACCACACATAAGATTTGAATTTAACATGCTAATAGCCATTACTACACATGCCTTGAACTTCAACAAGTTGACAGATAGGAACAAAGAACCTTTTGTCAATTCAAAATTCTTGCACATTGAACATATCCTCTAAAAACTCGAGAATATGATAAAACTAGTATAGGCATACTCTCCTCCCAAAACACATAGCAAAGCTGCATTTCTAAAATAAATCACAACCATAATTGTATTGCCAGAGAAATCTCTCTGTTCAAAATATGTAATGTCCCCTTCTAGCTAGACATTAGTAATTTAGTGGGATTAGCCTATCAGTTGACCCTCGTAGGCTAATGGGATTGGATAGAGGGTCTTTTGTGGCAAAAACTTGGTTAGTTGATGGTTTTATTCTTCTCCAAAGATTAGTGAGGTTCGGGTTTGGCTTTTGCGTAGGTTTTAGGGCTCAATTTCTCGTACTTACTATTTATAGTAAGTCATTCAGCCAGGGTTACTATTTATAGCAGGGCACTTGATTATGATATATTGGTAGTGTCGATTCCAGTATTCAGTTGGGTTGGTAAAATAAGGAGTTTTGCCTAAGTTATAATGTTTAATTATTATTAAAGGTGACTTTAATAATAATTAATATTTTAATATTATATTATAACGTTATATTTGCACTTGATGACTTGAGGGTTCATTCCTCATTAAAAAGGGGCCATTTTAATTAATTATTTGGGCACTAATGTCAAGGACATATTTTAATATTCCAAAGTGAAAACTTTATATATTTTTAAAATGATTAAAAGGAAAATTGGAGGGAATCGACTTCTTGAGAAATATAAAGAGAAAGCCAAAAAGAAATCAATTCATTCATTGAGCATTTGATACTTTGACATTTATGATCTCTTGGCATTTGGAGGAGAGAAACCTAGGGTTTCTACTATTTCAGAGCTATTAGGTATTGGAGAATGTTCATTCTTCATTTTTCGTGCTTTATGAGGTTATTGAACATCAACTAAAGTTAGCCATTGTGAATTGGTCTCATCTAGAGGCCAATATTGTATATATTAGAGAGATTCTTCAAGGGTTTATGAGCAGATTTTTATGTGTGGTGAGCAAACTACTTGAGGGCTTGTTCTTTAATTATTGGATACATATTTTCCAGGTCATACACCCTTCTTTCCCAGCCGTACCATCTCTCGAGGTTGGCGTCTTTCCTCTAGGGAAAATTGCTTGGTCTTTTTGAGTGTCATCCTCACTTCCTTGGGCGGCTACATCAATAAAAAGGATTTGATCAGGTTTTTGGAGTGGAGAAATCCTTATTTATAATAGGTTGATTATTTGAAGAGCTTTATCTCAGGCTTCCAACAACTCTAGACTTATATATATTACTCTCTTTGTATTCTGGGTATGCTTTGTTGTAAAAGCTTTCAAAGTGAATCAATAACTAAAATATATTTGCTACAGTCATTTTCTAGTAGTTTAATATTTTCTTTTTAGTTCTTTCATGCCTGTCATTATATTCAAAAAATACAAAAAAGCAAATATCTTTCAAAACATTAAAAAATCATAAAACCCAAACTATCAAAAACACCAAATTAGCAGTTAGCATTTAGCAAATTAGAGTTTCAGCTTGAGGGAGAACTTAGGGTTCTTACAGACATATCAGAGCTTTGATCCTACCATCCTGGAGGGTTAAAGTTTTTATGTAGCCACCAAAATTTGGTCCTCACAAGTATTATACCCGCAAAAGGGTAGAACAACAAAGAAAGCAAATTGTAGATACACAACAAGTCAGAATGGGGGATAGAGGAAATGGTAGCCCACCTAGAAATGAAGCAAGAAATGGAGTAAATAACAAAGAGAGGGAAGCAGGAAAAATTATGAGAAACAATGCAATAGGGCAACAACAGGTTGTAGATGTTTTATGGGAACTTACAATAGTGTTACATCAGATGAACCCTCTTAGAAGACAAAATCATGAGCCAAATGACAATAGAAGTGTGGTTGGGACTCCCAGGGCATAGAGAGCACCCACTCGTACCACAGATAGGCCTACATGTCCTACCTTTTTGAGAAATGGACCAGAAGAAGCAAATGCTGAAGAAGAGGGAGATGCTCTATTTGTAGACAATCTTATGTTAGCTAATGATGAATAGGAATTACTAACACCACATGTTGGGGAGAAAATGAAATTTGACCGATTTGTGACTTAGAGGAGAGAGCACTACCAAACAAGGCAAGATAGGAGATTGAGACCCCAAAACAGAGATCTCAAACATGTTGCTTGAGCAAAGTCACACTTCTTGTGTTTGATAGCAGCAGAAAGGTCACAACACAATCTTGGATCCACAAGTTGGATACCTTCTTAACTGTTCGGCCTATGATAGAGGAGGATGCAATAAAGTGCACAACTCTACACTTGGATGGGGTAGTGCATGATTGGTGGCATCATGGGATGGTCACTTTGCAACATAACCTCATCGCCTCTTATCAAGAGTTCACTGGTAGGTTGATAGAGCATTTTGAAAAGAAAGATCCAGAGACTTATTTCCAAGACCTTGCTCAACTTAAACAAGTAGGAAGTTTGCAAGTTTACATTGGTGATTTTTACAAGCTTTCGATTATGGTTCCCAACATATCCAAAAGAAGATTAGTCATGTTGTTTATTGAAGTTCTATTGGAATCATTGAGAGGATGGATCAAAGCCTTTGATCCCCCAACACTGCAGGAGGCAATGAAAAAGGCTAAAAGCATGGAACTTGCAGCCCTACAGAGTAAGTTCACATCTAGAGCATCATCTTCATACAGGGACAAGTCATTCTCTAAGAAGGATAAATTATATTCAAAGGGGAAATCAACAACACCATTAGATGAAGAAACACTTAATGTTTTGTGTAAGAAGTTGTGTTTCTATTGCAAAGAGCCCTATGATGCAAACCATGACTATCCTTTGAGGCCTAATGACAAGGATAACCAAATACTGTGGGCATTCTATGAGGATTATGAATCTAAAAAATCAGATCAACAAATTGAAAAAGGGGAATCCAAGGCATAAAAGTCTGAAAATGAGGTTGAAAAAGAGACTAAAAGGGAGGAGGAAGTGAAGCTTTAAGAAGCACGTCTCACTAGCATATAGTGGGAGGGATCCTTCAGGATGCGTGGAGTCTTAGCTGGTCAAAAGATCATTACCTTGCTTGATACAGGTGCCACACATAACTTTATTGATGCTAGGTTGGTTGAGAGGCGTGGGATTCAGACAAAGGAATTTGAAGGTATAAGAGTGATGGTTGCATATGGTTACTCTCTTAATTGTGATAGGATGATTTCAGACCTCCCTATGTGCTTAAATAATTTTGACTTTAAGGTAGATTTTTATTTGGCAGATATGGGAGATATTGATATGGTTTTAGGGATGAAATGGCTACATGATATTGGAGAGTTTACCCTTAACCTTCGTGATATGGAAATGAGATTCAAGGTGGATAGGAAGAATCATGTGCTGAAAGCCATCAAAGATAGTAGTTTTGGGATGATATCTTTCAGGAGGATGGAGAGACTCATACACCATGACACGGTTGAGTGGGTAGCTGAGTATATGTTGATGCCATCATAGGAGGAGCAACAAAAACTAGTTTATGATCTAGATATATAGGAGTTAAGGATTAAACACACTAAAGTGTCTAGTGATATTCTACTAGGTAGACCTCCAGACAGAGGGATTGAGCACATCATAGAGTTGGAGGAGGATGCCAAACCCGTGATAATCACTCCTTATAGGCACCCTGAGTGGTTGAAATATGAAATTGAAAAGACAATAAAGGAGTCGCTTCCTATGGGGCACATTAGACCTAGCAAATCCCCTTTTGCTTCATCAGTAGTCTTGGTGAAGAAAAAGGATGGTACCCTTCAAATGTGCATTGATTACAGGGTGTTGAATAAGAGGACGATTAAGAACAGGTACCCTATTCCTTGTATTGACAAGTTGATCGATGAGCTTCATGGTGCTTGTTACTTCTCGAAAATAGATTTGAGATCGGGTTCTCACCAGATCAAGGTCAAAGAGCAGGACATCGAGAAGACAACATTCATATGTCATTGTTGACACTTTGAGTTTGTGGTTATGCCATTTGGGCTAACCAATTCCCCTACTACATTCCAGTCCACCATGAACAGGGTCTTCTAGTCACAGTTGAGGAGGTTCATACTAGTCTTCTTTGATGACATTTTGGTATACAACAAAACTTGTGAGGAGCATATTGCCCATTTGGATACAGTGTTGGGTATTATTGATAGGGAGTCCTTGTATGCCAAGGAATCCAAATGTGATCTAGGCATGATGAATTTATTGTACTTAGGCCATATTATTAGTCTAGAGGGTGTGTATATGGATCTTGACAAGGTCAGAGCTATTATTGAGTAGCCTACTCTTGAGAATCTTACTCAAATTAGAGGATTTTTGGGCTTATGTGGCTTCTACTGCCAATTTGTCAATGGATACTCACGACATGTAATGCCACTTACAAACTTGATAAAGAAAGGTGCTTTTGTTTGGACTCCTAAGGTGCAGGAGTGTTTTGAGAAGCTTAAGCAATTGATGACTACTTGTCCTGTCTTTGCATTACCAGATTTTACTAGACCCTTTGAGCTTCAGTGTGATGGATTGGGTGAGGGGATTTACACAGTTCTTATGCAGGACAAGCATCTAATAACTTTTGAGAGTAGAAAGCTAAGGGGACCGGAGAGGAGCTATAACATATATGGCAAGGAAATGTCAGCCATCATACACACGTTGGCTAAATTCAGGCAATACCTTGTGGGCAACAAATTTTGTGTTAAAATAGATCATAACACCTGAGACACTTCTTAGGGCAACGAGATCTCAATGATCATCAACAGAAGTAGGTAAGTAAATTGCAGTCATATGGCTTTGACATTGCTTATGTAAAAGGGACTCAGAATGTTGTTGCTGATGCTTTATCTCACTGACCACATTTGAGCTCCATGGTTGAGATTTCAAAGGATTGGAAACATATGATTATAGTAGAGTATGCCAAAGACTCTTGGGCTTTTGGCATTGTTGAGGGTTCAGTATAGGACAACAAATATTCAATTGTAAATGATCTCATCATTTACAAAGGGAGGATTTTTTTTATCCCAGGATTAGAGATGAAGAGCAAAGTATTGAGGACCTTTCATGATGTGCCCATGGCAAGACATCTTGGATATTTCAAAACTTAGAGGTAGATACGAGAGTGTTTTACTTGGAAAGGTCTCAAGTAAGATGTTCTTCGGTATGTCAAAGAGCGCCCTATTTGTCAGCAGAATAAACAGGAGCATACCTATCTTACAAGGTTACTTTAGCCACTTCCAATACCTAACAAGAAGTGGGAATGCTTATCTATGGATTTTATTACGAGTTTGTCGAAAGCCCAGGGTAGAGACTGTATTTATGTAGTTGTTGATCACCTCACAAAGTATGCTCACTTTTTCCCAATAGCAGCTACATATTTAGCTACACAAGTAGCATAGTTGTTTTTTCTTGAGGTATTCAGGTTGCATGGGCTACCTCAGAGCATTGTCAGCGATAGGGATAGTCGGTTCTTGAGTCACTTTTGGCAGGATCTATTCAGACTTTGTGGGACCGAGCTTACTTCGAGCACTAGCTACCAACCACAAAAAAATGGCTAGATGGATATTGTGAACAAGTGGGTGGAGGGATACCTTAGGAACTATATAATAGGGCAACAAAAATCCTGGGTGAAGTGGATTCATCTTTGCGAGTATTGTTATAACACCACTCACAATTTGTCGATTTAAATGGCATCGTTTATGACATTGTATGGATATGAAGCGCCTAGCTTTCTTGATTTACTACTAAGTGATAGTAGAGTGCCTAGTGTTGGGAATCTGTTGCAAGAGAACCATGATATTATGAGGGCTCTTCATGAGAATATTTAGAAGGCACAAAATCAACAAAAGCAGTATGTAGATTAGAAGAGAGTTGAGTGTTCTTTTGAGGTAGGGAATATGGTGTATCTGATGTTGCAACCCTATTGTCAGTCCACTCTCAAGAAGAGTGGTGCAAAGAAACTCAATCCACACTACTATGGCCCTTTCAAGATTATTAGGCTGGTTGGCGAGGTGGCAAGTACGAATTGGACTTACCGACAAATAGCATGGTACACAATGTATTTCATACGTCTCACCTCAAGAAGGTGTTAGGACATCATGTTGTTCCTTCCATAGCTTTACCACCCCTGGATGATGAGGGGAAATTGATTCTAGTACCTGAGGCTATCTTCAATGTGAAAGAGAGATGGTTGCGGAGATGGGTCATCAGGGAATATTTGATTAAATGGAAGGACTTGCTGGTAGAGGATGCTACATGATAGATCAAGGATATTTTGCAGCATCTAGAGTTGAGATTGCTTAGGGACACAAATTTTTAGGGAGGGTGGATTGTAATGTCCCCTTCTAGCTAGACATCAGTACTTCAGTGGGATTAGCCTATCAGTTGACCCTCGTAGGCTAATGGGATTGGATAAAGGGTCTTTTGTGGCAGAAACTTGGTCAGTTGATGGTTTTATTCTTCTCCAGAGATCATTGAGGTTTAGGTTTGGCCTTCACAGAGGTTTTAGGGATCAACGTCTCATACTTGCTATTTATAGTAAGTCACTTAGCTAGGGTTACTATTTATAGCAAGGTACCTGATTGTGATATATTGGCAGTGTCGATTCTGGTATTCAATTGGGTTGGTGAAATGAGTTTTTCCTATGTTATAATGTGTAATTATTATTAAAGGTGACTTTAATAATAATTAATATTTTAATATTATATTATAACATTATATTTGCAATTTATGACTTGAGGGTCCATTCATCATTAAAAAGGGGGCCATTTTAATTAATTATTTGGGCACCAATTTCAAGAAAATATTTTAATATTCCAAAGTTCAAAATCTATATCTTTGAAAAATGATTAAAAGGAAAATTGGAGGGAATTGACCTCTTGAGAAATATAAAGAGAAAGCCAAAAAGAAATCAATTCATTCATTGAGCATTTGATACTTTGACATTTATGATCTCTTGGCATTTGGAGGAGAGAAACCTAGGGTTTTTGCTGCTATTCTAGAGCTATCAGGCATTGGAGAACATTCATTCTTTAGTGTTCATGATTTTTGAGGTTGTGCAACATTAGCTGAAGTTAGCCATTGTAAATTGGTTTCATCCAGAGGCTAACACTATCCATATTGGAGAGATTCTTCAAGGGTTTATGAGAAATTTTTTATGTGTGGTGAGCAAAATACTTGAGGGCTCGTTCTTTAATTGTTGGATACATATTTGTCAGGTCATACACCCTTCTTCCCTGGCCATACCATCTCTTGGGGTTGGCATCTTTTCCTCTAGGGCAAAGCGCTTGGTCTTTTTGAGTGTCATCTTCACTTCCTTGGGTGACTACATCAATAAAAGGATTTGATCAGGTTTTTGGAGTGGAGAACACCTTATTTGCAACAGGTTGATTATTTGAAGAGCTTTATGTCAGGCTACTAGCAACTCTAGACTATATATATATATATATATATATATATATATATATATATATATATATATATATAACTCTCTATGTATTTTGGGTATGCTCTATTGCAAAAGCTTTTAAAGTGAATCAATAAATAATATCTATTTGTTGCAGTCGTTGTTTTCTAGTAGTTTAATATTTTCTCTTGAGCTCTTTCATGCTTGTCATTATATTCGAAAAATACAAAAAAAGCAAATATCTTTCAAAACACAAAAAAAAATCATAAAACCCAAACTATCAAAAACACCAAATCAATAGTTAGCATTCAACAAATTAGAGTTTTAGCTTGAGGAAGAACTTATAGTTCTTATAAAATATATCCTTGCACATACTTTTGGACCACCACAGTCATACTGACTACATACTATGTATGGTATTATAAGCATATAGTACACACCAACTCTTGGAAGGGAACTCATCTCAATAAAACTTGATTTAGTGATATGATTGATGAGATAACTTCTTCATGATTAACACCTCCCGATACACAACATGCTTCCGAAAATTTAAGTCAAGGGGAATATAATGATATTTCAAGTACTCCTAAAATCTTTTTTATTCTTGACAACCTTTGACATTAATGACATTTGTAATAGCCTTAACACCCTTTGACATTAATGACAACCTATGTCCAACACAATGATGCCCATTGCCTCATCTAACTTATTTTGACAAGCTGTTCAAAAACTCTAGGAAAATGCATTTGTTGTCCATTGATCATTTGCCATATCCCTTAGATTGGAGAAGTTGTTGTACTTTTAATTTCCACAAGTGGAAATTATGTGTTGTTAATATTTCAGTTTTTGGATCCATGATGTACACACAACAAGGCACTTGAATTTTACCTTACCAAACCCCTCAAAATTATATTATATCTAAACGTTGATCCCCTAGAAATATGCAAGACAAGATTTACAAGCTTGTGTCAATTTTGGAAGCTAAATAATTTGTTTATAACTCACATATATTTTTATAAGTATGGAAAAATGAGCTTCCCAAAACATAATTTTAACTACAAATCTAGAATCCTTGTGAAATTTTGATGAATTTTAAAAAATAGTTTCAATTTTTAATAAACGAGGTGATAGTTATGTTATCAAAATTGAACAAATTACATTGATTTCAAAGGTCAAAATAACAAATTAAAAAGGTACAATTTTGAAATCATCTTGATGCTACTTTGTCTAGCATGGAAATAGATTTTTAATCAACTATTTACAATTGTAAAACAAACTCCTAGTTTGAAAGTCATGCCAAAATGAAAAAAGACCCCCTTATTTACAAACACTTGATGGTTAACAATTTACAAAAACTACCAACTAATCTCATCATGTTAGTTTACAAAACTCCACAAGTGAACAAAATAGGTTGCAGTTACATTAATCCTTAACATTTACAATATTAACAATTAACATTGAATGCAACCAAATGAAGCATCTAAGTCTAAGGGTTGATTGCACGAGGGATTTTTGAGCCACGTGCAAATGAAGAGACCTATGGATGTGTGGATCTCTACAAAATTTTAAAGAGTTTGGTAGAAGAGACCACCATATGTGCTAGGATAACTATTACGTGATTGGTTAGGAGCCCATAGTTGGAGGAGAAACATTGGGTGACTAAGTTGTTGGCACATGCTAGTTGAGTGACTATGTGAAGGGTATGCCATCAATAAAGACGCACAAGGGAGGTCACCTAGAGATGTATGTAGCAAGGAATGCTAAGATTGTTGCATGTTCCTAGAATGAGTCTTCTAATGATGTCAAAGTAGGGAGGAATGTGAGTTGCCTTGTAGATCAATGGAAATCCAAAGTCTATGAAAATTTCTACAATTCTAATGAGGAGATCATGGCTTAGAGAGGTTATAACAATCATGTCCCTAATAATATATACAACAAAATGCATCTCCATTTATGTTCAAGCAAAAAAATGAATTTCAATTCGTTCAAGCAACAAAATGCATCTCCATTCATGCGTTTGGATGTCGATGGACTTAACATCGCTTTAGAATTAATTTTTAATGCTTTTCATTGACAAGGCCATGAAGGTAACCAATCATAAGTTTAATGTACTAGATAATTTGGTAAATAAAGACAAAACACCTCAAGAAAATTTGACAAAGTGAAGGGTATTTCTTCATTTCATGAGCCTTTCAAATGCAATGATGATGTTTTTTTGGATCCATGATGCTTCGTTGATAGAGATATGTGTGAGAGTCACTCTGATGTGGGAAGGAATGTTCTCTCATGACTCTAAGTTGGAGAATGCCAAGATCAAGAGCATAAAAAAAACTTCCACAAGTGAACAAAATATAAGCACAATAGTATGTCTATCAATATACAAAATGAGTGTATAATACAATGTGAAAGGTGGGAATGAATGATTGACTAACCCTCCAAAGATAGGACACTTGTGAGCTCACTTGACAATTGTGTGAGCAAGTGTCAATAGGTGTCTCAAGTGACGAGGACACATGTCCCAATGCTATGAAGTGAAACAAAAGAAAAATAAACTTAAGTAAACTTAAGCTATGAGTGTGAGTAGGTCAATCTTAGAAAGGTGATTAGCTAAATAGGTAAATAATGACTCTATTTACACTAACATAATGTACATGTGATTGTTGGTATGGATCTTGTCTGCCTATACCTTATACATGATAACAATTTTTACATGTAGGTGTTGTTAGTCAGGCCTAAAATAATATGTTGACAAATGTCAACATCATTGAAAAGGTTTACATATGGAAATGAGTGTGACAAGTGTTAAAATATATTGGTGTCAAGTGATAATATTATGTGGTTGATAATTCATATGGTGTGGAAATGATTAGGTGTTGGATGCATATGTTGTTGGATTGAATGTATCCAAGTGTAAACATGTGTTTCTATGTGTAGACTAAGACATGGGAAAAATGAAAGTTATGCAAATATGCACAAGAATTGTGCACTGAGTAGCAAACACAAAAGCACTATGGAAATTTATGATGTGTTTGCTTGGCATGCCTTGAGTAGAGACAATCATACAATCTTAATGAATGAGTGAGACTATAACTATGCATTCAGCTATGCTTGGGTTAGATATTAATAGCCATAACTTTTAAGACCTCTAACCCTTGTGAATTTTTGATAAACATAAATGAATCATGTTTGTTAGTTGTGTGATTTTTTGCATTAGCTAAACTAGCAAGTTTTCTAGAAAAATCTTGTTGTTACTCCACATGGGAATCATGATCATAATCATCCATATTATTCTCAACATAAGTATTAGAGAAAATTTTAGTATCATTGGAGTGGATGCCTATAATAGGATTAGATGAGCACTCCTTAAAGAAAGATTATGATCCCAAGTAGCTCATGGAATAAAAACTACAACATGACATATGAAAGATACCTAAAGATAAGGCAATATAAAACACTTTCATATTTAGAAAATTAAAAAAACAGTGATCTATTATATTTGAAAATGAAACCCTAATAAAATATCCAAGGGTGAGTAGGGTGCACAAAAACTAGGCACAAATCCCATAGGAAGAAATATAATAATGAAATATTATTGAATAGGAACACAAACCTTAGTAAGAATTGACAATGAAAATCAATTAGAAACGAGAGATTTGAAATCATACTAAAGGTATAAAACCTAAAGTGAAATTATAAAGTGGTGTAAGATTGGATTAGTTCACCAATAATGTAAAGGAAAAACACTTTTTCCTAATGTTAATAGTGGCTAATTAAATACAATACATACATATGAAATACAAATCAACTTAGATTAATTAATGACAATTGAGAATTGATAATGAAATAAACAAATATTTTGAAATTAAATGAGGAGAGACAACATACTTAACTCTTGAACAATTATGGAGAAAAAATTGATGCTACATATATTTCACTCATAAATGGTATGGTGAATAGAGAACCCTTGGTTTTCTCATTGTCCAAGATTTGTAACAAACACAAAAATTTGTGTGTGTCATACGAACATTGTGTGAGATGGAACCCATGCTCCACATAGATATTATGAGACACAAAACTATTTTGAAATTTGCGGGATTGAATAAAATGCTTGTGTAGTTTTACAACTTATTTTGTCCCACTCTTTATTACTTGCTAAAGTGTAAAGATTGGTGATTAAAATATCTAAGTATTAGATTGCGAGGGTTCACATTTGCCTTAATCAATCCCTTATTTTATTTGTGTTATGACCTTTGGTGAGTGATCAAAGACAACAAACTCAAGCATGTAATGTTTTAGATGACTATGATAAAATATCATTTCCTTCTAATGCTAGAAAATGAAAATTTTATATGAATGAATGGTCCTTGAAGTGTAGATGACCTGGGATTATTTGTGTGGAGTAGGGGGATCCATCACCCCCGGGACTCTAGGTCATGGAAGAGTCCCAAGGAATGGATTTCCTTAAACTACCTTGGGTTGACTTGATAGTTTTGAAAGGATGAAAGACTGAGGTTGAAAAGGAAGAGCAAGTAACACATAGCTCACTATCTGAGGATGATAGTGCGGATCTCAAACTCCAACGTGGCATGTTGGCATCCTATACAGATAGAGGTCCATAAAGCAAATAAAAAATAGTACGAGCCTACTAACTATCTGACTGGTTATGTTTTGTAGTTTGATAGAAAGTACAAAAAGTGCAGAAAATAAAATACTTGAAAGTAAACTATTCAAAATGAACTATTCTAGAAATGAAGAAGAGAGTATAGGAAAGGATACTGTGCTTCCCACAACTTGATTCTTCAATTAGCTCCACTCAAAAATTCCTACACACACAGAAATGAGAAAAATGTTGGGTTGTATTTGAGGTCTGCCTTTGTTAGACCCCCATTTTGGTGTTCCCACCTCCACAGACAACCAAGATGCCACAAAATATAGAAATCAATAAAGAAAGTAGAAAGGAAGTAGTGCAACTAGATAGAAGGCAAAGACAAGTGAAATGTTATCCAATAAGCACGATAATGCAACCAAATAGAAAGACACAAAGTTACCTTCCCAACTACGGGCTCTCAAGGCTAATAGCAAAAGGAATAGAGTGACAACACCACGTATAGAAGCTTGACAATCCTGCAATGAGAGTGGTGTCGCAATGAAAGTACATTGTTGGAGCCAAAAAAGGAGCTTGCAACAAGAAGATCAATGGTGTAGAGTGAAGAAAGAGTTTATGATTGAGAGAATGAGAGAATGACGTGTTAGAATGTGAGAGAGAGAATGCTAGAATGAAGGAAATTAAAATGAATTGAGTTTTGAATTGGAAAAATGGAGGCAAAAGGTCAAATTTCATCAATCAAGGGAGGCAAGGAATGCTACTGTTTGTAGCCAATGGAAAACATAACATTCTTGTAGATCCCAAGGGTAGGAATCTTGCTAGGATGACAACGTGGTGCGTGGACGTCCGCGTGGTGCGTGCGTGTACTTGACAAAAATTCCTCCACTGACACAAAAAGATGTGGCTAGGTGGAAGGGACAAGGTGGTAGCGGTGGATTTTACATCATTGAGTTTATATTTTCTAAGGTAGGGGAAATTAAATGGGGAATTTTCCTAGGGTGCAAATTTGCGCCATTACATTTTGCTCCCACTTTAGCAAACATACGTGTTAGTGCAAATGTGAGGTAAAGTAGAAAGAAATTGAAGAGAATATACCTTAACCTATGAGGAAGAAAATCTTTGATTTGACACACTTGGATGTAAGCGAGGTAGCTCCACGGGTTCTCAATCCTATAGGGCAACCTTGACATGAAAGAGAGAGAGATGGCTCCATAGGTTCTCGATCCTGCAAAGGAAGCACTATAGGTTCTCTATCCTACAAGGCTTGACATAAAAGGCTTCTATAGGTTCTCAGTCCTCCAAAATTTGATATGAAAGATCCTTACATGTTCTCATTCCTGTAAGGCAAGATTGATGTAGAGGATCTTTATAGGTTCTTGATCTTGCAAAGCAACATGTTAAGCTGTAGACAAAACATGATAGGCAAAAAAGAAAAAACAAATGAACACATCACAGAGCATTCAATTGAAGGGAAGTTTTCAAAGGGGGGTCCCTTCGAGAATCCTTCAAGATAGCAAGGGGCCCACTCAAAGGGACACTTCGATTTGAAAAACATGACATTTTCTGCAAGAGATTCTATCATCAAGGAATCCTTTTGAAAGATCTCTTTCATCAAGGAATCCAGTAGAAAGAATGCTCCTCAAAGGAAAGTTTTCAAACTTCTTCATAAAAAAAAGTACTCCTTTTTTGAAGGAATTTTTTCAGATTCTTTCGTTATGAATTCGTTTCTGAAAGTAAAATTTCACTAAGGGGTCCTTGTTGAAGAATGTATCATTTGAAAAATGGAAAATTTTCAATAAGGGATTCTTTGGCCACATAATTCACTTTATCAAAAATCAGAAAAGAATGGAATCTCCCCTTAGGATGGTGTGTGCTACACAAAGGAGTGCATAGCATCCTAAGGAGAGAAAGAAGAGGCAGAGATGTTGTGGTCCATAAGACAACGAGGTGTAACCATGGAATGTTGTCATGCATGCGAGGGACAACACATAGGCACCACAACATCATGAAGCAAACAAAGAGAGACAAGCAAAGACAATGAAAACAAGAAACAAGGGGATATGAGATTTCAAAGTCATGTATGTTTATATATATAAATAGGTACCACATGATGTATGAATGAACAATCATCAATCCACAAAGTTCCTAGATTGCAAGGAAGAGCATATAAAGACAAAATAAAAATAAAAATTGGGTCAACATGGAAGAGGGCCTAAATGCCCCCAATGCTTTGCATCATCCCCAATCATCAAAAAGAAAAATCACGACATATAGAAGAATGATGAAACAAATAGAGGAAGTTCACGACAAAATTTTCATGCTTGTATTCAAGCACCTACAAGGGTAGCAATGATCCTCCAGGTAGGATCACAAACACAAACATACAAGAATGAGGGAGCACAAAACACATGCAAATCTAATCTACAAATAAAGAAGAGGTACCACCCTAATCCTCATCAACTAATAGGCCATCCTGCTCCCAATCTAGATCGTTATAGGGGGAGGGAGGACGAGCCTGCAAGGGTACGATAGTCAGGGAAATACCCTGGATGACTCTCCTGCAATAAGGGCCAAGGAAGAAGGCCCCTTAAGATCTTTTTTCATTGAGCTCTTGTGAGGTGAAGGTCATCGATCTCGCAAAGATCAAGGACAAAGTTGGGATATCATCCACCAAGTTAAACATGCACTTCAGTAGAGTGCCATGTGTTAATTAGGTGGGAGAAGGAGGCACTCAAGATCCACTACCAAACTCATCAAGAGGGGAAATGACAAACTCAGGGGATGCAAGGGGTGACTTCGTCACAAGGACAATGCAAGCCAAAATAGACTAGCTCCCAAAGAAGGTGAACTATTCTTTTGACCACCACTTGAAGTGAGGCCATCCTTCGGCTTGCACTTCAGTAGAGGATGTTGGATCCCCATGGAAGAAGTGAAGGCGAAGGAGGGAGAAGACAAAGTTGCAAAAAACACCATCATTGTGTTCGACATGTATATGGTATGGGAAAAGGGAGGGATGTCTGGGAGGGACATCAAAAGAGGAGGCTCCATGGAAGGAGCGATGAAGACCTACACCCTTTTGGGGTGAGGATCATTAGCACCCGTTGGGGGAGCTAGAAGCAAAACAAAGGCAATTGGAACTAAGGTAGAAGGATTGGAAGGAAGTGACATAACATAAGAAGATGTAGAAATAGGAGCTACTGTCTCCCCCTTTGTCTTTTGTGAGGCAACTTGTTATATGACCAAAGCTTTTCTCCTACGCTTGCACTCACACACAAGTCGGTTATGTCAACTTTGAGCACTAGAAGTTACAGCCTGAGAAGAGATGGGAGGTTACTGTTCTACCATAGGAGTTTCCTCCATAACTGTGGTTGGTGGAAGGACAACCCCCTGGGTAGGAGTAGGGAGCATAAGAGTAGAGACAACATGAGGTGGAGAAGTAGACATAGGTGCCTCAACAACAAGCCTCTTCCCATTCACCGATAGCCGGGCAAGAGGAGGAACGGTAGGAGGCCATGGAGGCCAAGACACAGGAGCAGCCCCACGAGAACCTTTTCCCTTGCTATAAACAATAGGTCTAGGAACCATGGGTAAGATAGAAAGTTTGAAAACTCGACGCTTAGCTTTTCGCCAAGTGGGCACCATCAAGCTTCCATGCGAGGCATGGGAGTAGGAACTGAAGATGCCGTTGCAGGGCAAGAAGCAGGAGCATATTGAGCAAAGGATATAGAAGAGGAATGCCCTTGGGTGTGAGCAAGCTTCCCCTGCCCCTTTTGTTGGGAGGAGGAGGTAGCTTGCTGTTGCACAATCATAGAACCTTTCACAGAGATAACATAGGGAGACACTAGATAGCTCACTTTTGGTGCCTTGCCCCTAGTCTTATACTTAACATAAGCATGATACAACAAACCCCCCTCTAGGAGGGAGAGGTTCGACTGGAGCAGGCTAAAAGTGATCTATTAAAAAGCCCCCACATGACACTAGTGGTTTATAACGAATGTCATGCACTACGTGCACAAAGCCCTCATGTAAGAATTTGAGACACTTGTGAGCCATCAAAGCAATGCCATTCATAGAGACCAACCAAGGAATGCTTAGCCTTACTTTGAATAGGTCTGACTCTAGGATTATGACAAAGGATGTATCCATGGCCTTGGGTCCTACCAAGACTGAAAGAGAAATAAATTCAAGAGGAGGGACTGAGAGTCCATCATGTGTATGGATAGTGGCCTTTGATTCTTTATGTTCCTCCTTGTGCAAAGTGTTTATAAATAGAGTTTCTTTTGCTATAACATTCACTCGACTTGTTGGATCAACTAGGATACTAGTCGCAATGTTTCCATTGATTCGAGCGAGAATGTATAAGGGAGAAGACTCCTTATTCAAAGGCAAGTCCTATGAGGTAAATGTTATGTTAGGTGATGCGCTCGCAGACTGGGTAGGAGGGATACATGAGAATGAGACCATATTCATGTATCCTAATGGGATGAACTCAGAGGACTCAAAGGATTGAGAAATTAGATAGTGACCTATCTAAATTTTGATTCCAAATATCCAAGAACCCTTCTAACTCCTTAACTAGGGGTCATAGATTGGGTCTCAAGGCTATACGCCCTGCAACGCACAAATCTATAACACACCTAGGACATGAGAGAAGGTTTCTCAATACTAAGAAATGAAATAGAGATATTCACATTAGGTTCACCAAAAATGTGGAGTAGGGGGATTTGCCACCCCTGAGACTCCAGGTCATGAGAGAGTCCTAAGGAACAGACTACCCTAAACTACCTCGGGTTGACTTGACAGTTTTGAAAGGACAAAAGAATGAGGCTAAAAAGGAAGGGCAAGCAATGCACCACTTTCCTTCTGCTAAATCAGGTGTTTACAAAATCAAAAGAGTCGACTACAGAGGTTTTGATCTACTGCCTAGACAACTCATTGTCTGAGGATGGTAGTGTGGATCCTGGACTCCAACACAATGTGTTGGCATCTCAAGGATGTGTTGGTGTCTTGTACAGATAGAGGTCCAAAAAGAAAATGGAAAACACTATGAACCTACTAACTATTTTATTGGTTACATTTTGTAGTTTGACATAAAGTACGAAAAGTGTAGAAAGCAAAATACTTGAGAGGAAACTATTCGAAATGAACTATTCTAGAAATGACGAAGATAGGATAGGAAAGGATACCATGCTTCCCACAACTCGATTCTTCAATTAGCTCCACTTGGACATGCCTACACACAAAAACAAGAAAAAATTTGGGATGTGTTTGAGGTCTACCTTAGTCAGACCCTCATTTTGGTGTTCCCACCTCCATGGACAACCAAGATGCCACAAGCTATAGAAATCGATAAAGAAAGTAGAAAGGAAGTAGTGCAACTAGATAGAAAGCAAAGACAACTGAAATGCTATCCAATAGGCATGGTGATGCAACCAAATAGAAAGACACAAAGTTACCTTCCCAACTATGAGCTCTCAAAGCCAATAGCAGAAAGAATAGAGTGACACCACCACATAGAGAAGGTGAAGCTTGACAATCATGCAATGAGAGTGGTGTTGCAACGAGAGTATGCTGTTGGAGCTAAATGAGGAGCTTGTAGCAAGAAGAACAATGGTGTCGAGTGAAGCAAGAGTGTCTGAATGAGAGAATGAGAGAACAAAGTGTTAGAATGTGTGAGAGAGAGAATGCCAAAATGAAGGAAATTAGAATGAATTGAGTTTGAATTGGCAAAATGGAGGCAAGAGGTTGAATTTTGTTCGTAAAGAGAGGGAGGGAATGTTACTCTTTGCAGCTAATGGAAAATGTAACATTCCTGTAGATCCCAGGGGTAGGAATCTTGTTAGGACAATAACACAATGTGTAGACGACCATGTGGCGTGCACGAGTCCCTGACAAAAATTCCTCCATCGACGCAAAAAGATACGGCCAGGTGGAAGGGACAAGGTGGCGGTAGTGGATTTTGCATCATCAAATTTATATTTTCTAAGATAGAGAAAATTAAATGGAGAATTTGCCTAGGGTACAAATTTGTGCCATTACAATTTGTCAATTTTTGGAACTGTTTAACTGCTTAAACTAATGTCTTTAAATACTAGGACATAACAAATAGTTACATAAACATGTACCAAGTTGGCTCCCAACACCTAATAGGAAGAAGGGAGTTGACAATTTGAATTTTGGATTAGATCCATGTTGTGCTAGAGCGAACCCACACATCATAGAATGGACTTAGGACTAGGAATGTGAAATCATAGAATTTAGAATGAATACATAAAAAAAAAGCCAATAATAAGACATATATGTAAATACATGTACAAATAGAATGAAAATAAGACCAAATATATAAAAATACATATAAATAAAAATAAATGAAGATGGCTAAAATTAAAAAATAAACCAAACTTAATACTAAAATAAACTACAAATCACTATGCAATCACATTAAAACATTCTATCAAAATTAACCTAAAAAGAAATGAGAATTAGAATACGCAAATTCCCCATTATAATATCATTGCATAAATAACAAGAGACGCATATGCGTCATGTTCCTGCCGATTGCTAGTTGTGTTTGGTTGTTTGTGAGATGTAGTTGACAAAAGCTGTTAGGAGGGTGCAATGTCACTTTGTGTAAATATTACACATGGAGTTTTCATTTTTTTTTTATTGTAAATCTTTGATGAAAGCTAAAGCCTTACTTATTATAAGCATAATCAAATATTTGTGAATAGAAATATATATTCATAAATATTTGTGAATATAAATAGATATTCATAGAATTAGCATTGTATGATAGAGATCATATAATTTGAAAGTTTATACAAATAATGACATGCATTATCGTAAATAATTATACAACTGAAGTTTATCGTTTAGTATTAAACCATGTTGCATATACTATCAATTTCAAAAGTATAGTGAAACAATATTTAATACAAAAATGCTTTTGTCAAAAACAAAGCTCTCCAATCCTACACGCTTAAAACAATAATACGATTTCTTGTCATATTTATAAATATTGTTAGAGTGCTATTGATATCTTTGTATGTAGATGATCGAGTTCCAATTTTGGACTTGTAGCAACATAAAAGGATGTATAAAATTAAAAAATGAAAGAAATGTGTTTTTCAAAGAAGTTAACTGAATTTCACAAATTAAAGTTGACATTACAAATAATTGAAGTGCACAAAACTTTAACTAAATTTCAAGAATTAAAGTTGACATTGCAAATAATTGAAGTGCACAAAATTTTTTATTAAAAGAAATAATTTTGAAATTGACAAACGGAATAACAATAATTAAACTTAAAGAAAAAATAAGTATTTTTGAGTAAATTTAAGGTTTTCAAAAAAATCCCATTTAAAAAAAAAAGCTCCATTAAAATTGAATTAACTTGTTTGGGAAAAAACTATACAAGTATATATTGTTAAGTAATTGATTGAAAAATTATTAAAAAATAAGTCAATTAATTTAAGTAGTAAAAAAATTATATGTAAAATAAAAAACTTATACTATATTTATAATATTAATTTTGAACAACTAAGAATATTAAATTAATAAATATCTTATTAAAGTATAAATTTATTAACAAAATTAATTTACAAATTTAGATGCTTTATTAGAAACATAAAACAAGTTTTTTCAAAAACTTTGAATCAAACTATTTAAACAATTTACACTTTAATTTCTTAGGAAAAACTATTAAAATAATCTATAAATAGAACTTTATAAAGTAATAAAAACAGTCAAGCAAAACCACTAAATCAGGCTGCACTAGATCTTCGTGTGGCCTGTTTGAAAGTTGACATCCAAGAATATGATCTTGAAATATGATGTCATTAAGTACACCAACAGACACAATTCCTCTGCATGCTCAGTATTTCTAAATTCAAATCTCATTTATTGACCTTAAAACTTCCACATGGGCTATCCAAACGAGCTTTGGCAATGATATAAAAACGTTTACATGAATTTTTAATATGTGTATGTCTGTATGTGTGTGTGTGTAAAATAATTACTTAACATAGATAGCACATAAGAGATTTTGCAGCCACAAACCCTCAAGACATAAGCTCAAAGAAGTTCCATAAGTGTGAGATAAGGCAATTTACTCCCCTTTGTATTGGGTGAAGGTGATTTTTTTACCTCTATTTTTTCAATTGTTTTTCAGTAATTTTGTAGGATATGGATCAAACTCCTTAACAGTAATATCCAATGTCCTTGAATGTCATCAGATCAATCGATATGTTTTGGGATGTATATGGGGCATATCTGGTCACATAGCCAATCTTTATTTTTCTTACAATCACAGTTCAACACTTCTAGCATACAAGAGTATTGAACTTTCAAGGTTATTTGATCATTTCTAGAGGTATCTAACATGACATTTGGGCTTTGTGTGCATTTTTTTATATTCCAATGTTTTGATTTAACTGTATATATTAATTGCGATGGAAATTTCTTATATTTTTAAAATTTCCCTATTTTTTCGCCGTCCCCTGCCATCCCCTAAAATAGCCTCCCACGGAGTCCATTCCAGAAACATGCCCCCCTTCCCTGCTGTCCTCGTTCCAAAAACTTGGTGTAACACAAGAATTTACCAATTAAAAAATAATAAAAATTCTTGAAGAGTTTGGCCCATACCTCACCCACTACTCACCAAGAAAAACAAGAACATGATGTACCACTGAAATGCAATCAGAAAGAACCTTAAAAAATGATTCCTACCATGCAGATATGGAAAAACATAAAATATTGCGTGTATTTGACAAGGGTTTGTCTCAGCATCCAGAAAAGAGAGACAATTAGCAATTATGATATATCCCAAAAAATTCAACTTCTAAAATCCCTCATTTAAACAAAAAAACAAAAATCTCAATAAAAAGCAGAGATAAAAACGCTAGATCTTATGATCTCATCTACGATAGAATCACCATGTAGAGCATATTAACATGCCAGAAAATTCGCTACCCAATTACAGTGTGCATTAAAATTTAAATCTCTACGAAAACAAAAGGTACACGGGCAGAGCTCTGCATAAGCAATTGTTGACAGCATATTTGAAGAAAGATAAGCCTGATGACGATTTGGCGGACCGCAGCAGACTAACTCCATTGCACATTGCTGCTTCAGAAGGAAAATTCCAGGTTGTGAAGGAGCTTCTTTCCTGGGATAAAATCAAAACAAAATATTTGAGCAGAGGAGATATCATCGCACAAACGACCCTCCATAAAGCTGTAAAAGGTGGAAACATCGATACAGTAGAAATAACTCAAGGATTGCATTCTTACCTGTGGCTTAAACTCTGGGCCAAGCAAAACATTCACAAAGTCCCTTACGAATTCTTCACTATATGCAAAAGCATTACATTATCAACATTTAAGATATTTTCTTGCAATATACCTGTGGCTCAAAATTTGATATCTTTGTGAATGATCCGCTGTTGGCAGCATTTGTGAATATAATGAAACCCTTTTGTTGTGCCAATTGCGGCTTTGCATCTGATTGGCCATTCCAGAAGTTCCCTTACCGACCATATCAACAAGAATATGCCCATGTACGTGAATGACAGGTACATGAATGATCACTGGGCGATTAAATTATCAATTCTATATTATGAGTCGTCAAGACATACAGCCATGCCTTACCTAAAAAGTTTGTATTTTTGCTGTTTTTATTTGAAAAAGTTAACTTGATGGGATCCTTTGGTTGCCATATAAACAATTAGTCAATCATATACTATTGTAGAATAGTGAAAAATATGACACTCCACAACTATTGCTTATATTATTATTATTGCTTGCATCATCCCAATATGACTGTTCACAAGTATTAACCAATAGAATTGGAGAAAAATGGATTGTAAATATAAAAATAAATATGAAATAAAATTGAACATTATAAAATATGGTCAACAAAATTTAATTCTCGCATTCTATTGGTTGATTCTTGTCAAAATATTGAAACTAGATGAAAGCATAAGTATACCTGCCTACGGGAGGAACTAAAAAACTATCTAATTATGAGTAAAATGCAAAGTAGAAGGAAAGTTTCCGCGAGCGCTTGAACGGGGACAGTGCTCTTGGAAACCTAAAAACGAGTTCGGTGGTGAGCATCAAAAACCCTGCAAAAACCTTCAAGTATAATGAAGGTCAAGCAAACGTTCAAGGCTGAAAAAGAGCAAATAGCAGGTATGGACAGGGAAGCTACTTTATACTCGTAACGCATGATGTCTCAAAAACAAAGCCTGACAAGTGCCTTTCACACACTCCATAGAGTTTATTCCATCACAAAAACAACAAACTCATCATCATACACGCAGAAGTTTTTTCTGTATACTGTTCAATTGCAATGGAAGAAGGACAGAGGTTTGGATGTCGCGGTAGAGAAGGAGAAGAATTTAAGGTCTGCCATTTCTTTGAAAGATATTATAAAGAAGGAGCCAGAGGCTTGCGTGCCTATCGATACTCTCGCAAGGAAGAAAAAGAAGTTGGGCATTCGCAGTGGGGTTTCCAACTTTATCAAAAAATACCCATCAATATTTGAGCTTTGCAATGGGGATAAATGTAAGTTGACAAAAGAGGCGCTGGAATTGGAAGAGGAAGAAGCCCGAATCCATCAGGAGCAAGAAGCAGACGCTGCAACTAGGTTGTGCAAGCTTCTGATGATGACCAGAGAAAAAAAGCTTCGCTTAGATTTCATAAACCAGCTGAAATGGGACATGGGTTTGCCCCAGAATTATGTCAAGACCTTGGTGCCCAATTTTCCAGACTACTTTAGTGTAATCAATATGCCTGATAATAGGCCTGGATTGGATCTTGTTTGCTGGAATGATGTGTTGGCTGTCTCCGAGATGGAGAGAAGGGCAGCCAACAAGGGGGAGCATAAAAAGAGGATGCCTTTGGCTTTTTCTATGAATTATTCAAAGGGGTATGCTGTGAAACAGGGATATGTGAAATGGGCAGAGGAGTGGCAGAGATTGCCCTATATATCGCCTTACGAGGATACATCTCATATAGATCCACTAAGTGATCTATCTGAGAGAAGGGTGGTTGGGGTATTGCATGAGCTCCTGAGTCTCATGGTTAGCAAGAGAACGGTGAGGCGGTATCTTATTGACCTCCGGGAGCAGCTGGGACTGCCCGAGAAGTTTGAAAAGTGTTTTGACCGTCATCCTGGGATCTTTTATGTCAGTTTGAAGAATGGCACTGTGACAGTGGTGCTTAGAGAGGCCTATAAAAGAGATAAGTTGATTGAGGAGCATCCTCTCATGAAATCTAGGGGGAAGTTCCTTCATGTGATGAAGAAGGGGTTTGGGGAAAAAAGGAAAGGTTTGAAGAAGGGGGGTAATTTACAACAGAAAGACTCTGTAGCTGGTGAACATGTCCATGCTCTGCAAAAAGGTCACGATGGTCATGAGGGTAATAGTGAGGATGAAGAATTACGGGAGGGCAATATTGAGGATGAAGAATCACAGGGGGAGGAGAGTTCTGATGACAGAAATGATGATGATGATGAGGAGGAGGAGGAGGAAGAGGGGGAGGAAGTTACTACAGATGAAGAATCTTCAGAGGATGATAAAGACGTTAATGAGAGAGATTTTAGAACACATGGAAATCAATATGGTAGGCCCCGATCATCTGGTAAGCAAACCACTAACTTAAAGCCCTCTGGAAGGAGTGACTCGAAACCATTTGAAAGGCAAAGTACTAATTTAAGAAAATCCATGCTGGAAGACAAAAATAAACGAACATCTGGAAAGCAAGGCAAGAGCTTTGACACATCTATAAAGAAAGGCAGTAGCTATCAGACGTTTGGAGGGCAAGACAGGAGCTTTGAAACATCTGGAAGGAAAGGAAGGAACTTTGAGACATCAGGAAGGCAAGGAAGGGACTTTGAGAGATCTGGAAGGCAAGGCAGGAGCTTTGAAACATCTGGAAGGAAAGGAAGGACCTCTGAGACATCTGGAAGGCAAGACAGGCGCTGTGAGACATCTGGAAAGAAAGGAAGGAGCTTTGATGTATCTCACAAAAAGCAAGCCAAGAGCTTTAACACATCTGATAGAAAGCAAGGCAGGAGTTCTGACACATCTGAAAGAATGCAGGTCAGGAGCTTTGACACATCTGGAAGAAGGGAAAATAAGTTTAAAACATCTGAACACCAACGCAGTACGTCTCAAGTGTCTAGAAAACAAGGCAATAAGCTTGAATTTTCTAGAAGTAGAGACAGTAAGTCCAGAACATCTGGAAGCCAAGGAAGTAACTTTGAAGTACCTAAAAGTCGAGGAACTTGGAAGGCATCTAAAAAGCAGTCTGGTAACTCCAGGGTCAACTAGCACCTTTTGAGCGAGAAGGTATGTTTGGTTTGTGGTGGACATTCATATGTAATCCAAGAAATGGAAAATTGCATTTAAATTATATTGTTGGCCGTGTGTTTACTTTTCCTTCTTTGACTATTTTATCTGTCATTTCAAATGTTTATTTCTCTTATTTGCCCTTCTGATCAATTTTGGCAGCGGTAATATTACGTGCATGGTTCTTATATTCCAGGGGTTGATATTTTTTTAACTAAATTGGGATATTTATTGACATTTTTTGATTCTGTGTCTCTATTGCTTCAAAAGTCAATATGCTTTATCAAGTAATAATTACATAGGCCTTAGAATGTTAATCAATCAACTGAATTACATGTCCCAATTTTGCCATACAGAGCATTTTCTACAACATGGATCCTTAAGTAGGTCAGTATTCAAGTGGGCAACTTCTTTTATCTACATAGTGGATAATGTAAGATTATGGCTCAAAGTTTTTACAGGATGGATGCAAAGTTGCTCTGATATCATGTTAGATTTAATCATATGCTGAATTAAATCTAACTTAAAGAAACTTGAACAGAATTAAAGCAAAACTAACTGGTGCATAAATAAAGACTCACAAACATGAAAATAAGAATGAACATAGCACTATCTTATTCAGCATACCGAGCCTTCTAACTATGCAACTATAGAGAATATAAGAGAAGCCGAGACAACTCAGTTTCTTGAACATGATATGATTTTCCTGAAGCCTATCTAGAAAATTAGGAAAGAAAACAAGATTTTCCCAAATCCCTATGTAGAAAATATTTGGAAATAATGCAGGCTAGTCTTAGAATTATCTAAATAATATTTAGAAATAATATGTATATTATCTCTAATTTCCACATAAGCAAGATGAATATAATCTAATGTGCTAACAACCCCCACATACACAAATTAGGTTAGGTGAAAAAAGACGGGTTCTGACAACTAGGCCATATTAGGTACCCATGTACAAATATATACCCCTCCATAGAACAACTTCCCTCATCTTGTAGAAAACGAAGAAGATTGAAGCAAATGGTCTCATAACAATTACTAGAGTATGTCCCCTACTTCAAAAAATGCATCTCTCTTTTGGAGAAAGAACCCCTATGTTGTATATCTACTAAACTCCCATTCCAAAGTTGGAATTAAGGGAGGAAAGATGAAGATCTTTGGAAAATGTTCATTTTTCTATACGTATGTTGTAATGTGACTAGATTTGATTAGTGAACTTAGGTACAAGTGTAGGATGTTTCATCATGAAAGCATGTAGAGATGAAGCAATGTGAACACAAGGGTTTATGTGTACCCTGTTAGCATTTTAATTCACTCCTTTTAGTGTGACACAAAAAAGAACAAACATGTGGTAGAATTGCCCTTCGAATTAGAAGAGAAGCTCTTTGTACACAAAAAGTAAGCCTAAAGCCCTAAGTTGGACAATATGTGCTTGCTTATTTACAATTTTTACAGTGTTTTCTAAGGTGGTTCACGTTCATGCTAAATACAATTAAAAGTGTCTTTTTTGACTCACTAGACAAAAAAGGTTAACACACACATCAATGCAAGGCAAATGATTTTTATAAATCCTGTGATTACATGCTTGTGCTATTTAGGTAAAAGCAAAGATTGAACAATGCAAGTACACAAGGATTGAATAGGCTTAAACAACAAACTTTGCAAGTTAAACATGACAATGCATTCAAAGCCACAAGAGGCTGACTTATCACTTACTGCAATACAAACCTTAAAATAATTGTTAAGTGACATTTAACTTGTAAAAGCACAATAGCACACAAAGTGAAATGTTGGAAAACTCGCCCCAAGGAAAAACTCGCCAAGGGAAAAATTGGAGAGTTTTTAAAAACTCGGCAAAAACTCGGAAAAAACTTGGCAAAAAACTCGGGAAATGAAAAAATTGCTTAAATTTCATTAAAAACACATTTTTTTTGCAAAATTCAAAGACAAGATGAATCCAATGAATCCATAAATGAGTACAAAAGTGTTTTCTATTAATTTTGATTGACTTTAATGTAAATTGATTACAAAATCGCATTCTCATGCGGAATCCCGATGGCTAAAAGCCTGAAAGTTTGATACATCAATACATGAAAATAGTAAAAGTAAAACTAGAACTAGAAGCAAATACTAAGTAACTAAACAACAACTAAATACAACATGCTAGCAGCTAGGCTTTCCTCTTCCCTAGTCTAGCAGCAGCTAGGGAAGAAGGGGTGGGTCCCCGTCCTCTAGTCCTGCCGCGTGTGCGTGGGCGTGGAAGTGGTGGCAGTGGCTGCAATGCTACTGCTGCTGGCTCTGACTGAATTTCAAGATCATCCATATGCTCAACCTCAGGAATGTCCTCCAACCCTACATCTCCGACTCCTGATGCACCCACATCCTCCATTGCCTGTCTCTCGAAGTCAAGGATCTCATCCGCGCTAAACAATGGAGGCTGCTCCTCTCGCCCTGTCCAATCACTATAAGGATCTATCTCATCTAAGTCAATAGGATCCAATGATTTTTCTTCAACTCTCTTTATGCGCAACCGAAGGTTGTATTGCACAAAGACCAAGGTCATTGAGGCGCTTTTGTGTTAACTTGTTCCTCTTCTTCGTGTGAATGGACTCGAACAAGCTCCAATTGCGCTCACAATTGGATGCACTACAAGGCTGACATAGAATGCGGAGGGCAATTTTTTGTAGATTTGGGGTTTTTCCACCCCAATTTTTCCACCAAACATCTGCAAAAAAAGAAAAGAAAATTGAAGAGTTAGAAAACAAAGTCAAAGACTCAAAAGTCAAAAGTCAAAACACATTTTATCAAATTCTAAGATGCATGTGAAATAAACTTAAAATTTAAAGACTCCAAATTTTATACCTGGTGCTATAGTGGTTCTTCCTCTAACAACCAACTCCGAAGAAAAGAGATTACCAGTTGCCTCCCTGTACATATCCATCTCCTTGACAATGAGGTCTCTCACTGCAACATCGGGTTCCATCCTCTGAATGCATGTTGTAAGCCCCTCCATAACCTCTCCATTAGCATCGGAGAAGTTCTCTGAAAAGAGATAAGAAGGGTTGAGGAAGTACCCTGCTGCATGGATGGGTTGGTGGAGTTGATTGTTCCACCTCCTATCAACAATCTCCCATATGGGATCAAATTTGAGGCTGTCCCCCCATGTAATAACTTTTGATGGCCTCCTTGGCCCTATCCATGGCCTCATAAATGTATCCCATTGGGTTTTCATCCCCATCTACCAAGCGGAGGACTCTAACCAAGGGCTCCGACACCTAGATTAAAAATACAAAAAGATCAAAGTTAGAAATTTACATTGAAAGGCTTAAAGTTAAATTAAAATATATATATTTATATTCAACTTGAGATTAAAATTAAAATCAAAGTTTTGAAGTTACCTTCACGATCTCTGTAGCTTTTTGTGCAAACAAGGGGTCGAAGACTATTGCAGAAATTCTCTCTCCTTCGGGCTTCTTTGAATATGAAGAGTCATTCCATGCTTGACTCACGAACATTTGTTTTAGAGAGCCCAAAGAATCCAAAATGCTTTGCAACGTTAGGAAAATTGTTGCAAACCTTGTGGCACCCGATCTCACCAACTCCTTCCCTTGCGTATGCTCTCTCATCAAATTAAGAACCCAAGGGTGATTGTAGATATATTTTGTGATGCTCCTTGCATCATCTACAATCGGTGCCACCCAAACAAGTTTGCCTATGTCCTCCAAAAGAAGGTCAAGGCAATGAGCCGCACAAGGTGACCAAAAGAGTGATGGATGTCTACTCTCAAGCATTCTTCCAGCTGCCACATACGCTGCTGCATTATCTGTGATGACTTGCACCACATTAGCAATCCCCACCTCCATCACAACTTCTTCCAACAACGTACACAATGTATCTGCAGTTTTTATCTTGTTGGAAGCATCCATCGACTTCCAAAACACAACTTCACCTTTGGAAGCAACCAAAAAATTAAGGATGGTGCGGTTTCTCCCATCCGTCCACCCATCAGAAAGAATTGAGCAGCCAAATTTTTTCCATTTATTTTTTTGCTCTTCCACCACATGCATTGCCCTTTCGGTTGCATTTGTGAGCAACCTACAAGTACAAAGTAAAATAATTAAATAAGTACAAAATTGTAAGTTATAAACAAAAAATAGCTTGAATTCAACATAAATAATAAATTAATTTAAATTTTAAATGAAAGAACATAAAATTTAAGTTGATTTGTCACTTACTTCCCACTCAAATCTTTGCGAGAAGGTGGCTTGAAGCCTTTTCCCGCAACTGTCAATGAAGTGACCATATTGTGCCAATAGGGACTATTCGCTACATTGAATGGTATGTTATTGAAATACCAAAAATCAGCACATGCCATGCTAGCATGTTCATGCACCTCCTTGTTCCACCCTGTAGCCTCCAATGATACCTGTGCTCCTGGTGTGTTTCTTGGCACAAAAAAACTCTGTGGGTTGCGTGAAGATGAAGGTGGTGGTGGCATTGGCACTCTAGTCGAACTAGAGGACAAGGGGGGCCTAGAGGATGGTGTGGCTGTGGCTGTGGTGGTTGTGCCATGAGTGCGAATCCGTGGACCACGAAGAGAGCCCACAATGCCAACAATATCTGGCTCTGCATCCTCATCTGACTCTATCTCCATGTGCTCGGCCTCGTGCTCCTGAGTCCCATGGGCATGCGCATGTCCACTGGCTATGGCTGCTGCTATGGCTTTTTTAGCCCTCTCCTTTTGCATTTTTTTTTCCTCAGCAAGTGAAAGTAGGGCAAGCATCTCTCTTCTAATCTCTTCTTTGGGCTTCTCACAAACCTTGGCATCACGCTGAGGAATGCCTGCTAGATGGTATTTGAGGCGATTTATGCCTCCATGATATGTTTTTTTGCATTCACTACAAACAACTGTTCCAGGCACTGGCCCTCTGACACCATATTTCCATGTAGGGTCTCTAGCCCCTGCAGGACGAGTGCCTGGAACCCATGATGATGCTGTGTGAGGGGTGGAAGTTGATGGGGTGGGGGCGGAACCTGATGCTGAGCCTGAACCAGAGCCAGAAGCCATTATAGTGTGTAATGTGTATTCACTGATCAATGATCAATCTACACATTCAAAAAATAAGCACAACATATTAGTTTTTTAATATAAAAAAAATTTAAAAACAACCTAAAATCATTAAAACTTAAAAAATCTAGAGCTAAATTTCATTTAAATTGATACAAATGTGCTTAAATGAATTATCAATTAACATTATTAACTAATCTTATCATTCTACACAAAAAATGAACCTAGGTCTGAAAATTACAAAAAATAGTGAAAAAAATGAAAAAAATCAGCAAAAATCAACAAAAGATTGTGATGAATTTTGTTTTTTGGATTCTAAATGCAAAAAAATTGTTTCTTTGTGCTCTATCATGTCTTTTTTTCAATTTGGAATGAGTATTTTGCAAGAACAATGAAAGAAAATGATTAATCAAAAACAAAAACCCTACCTTTGAATCGAATTTCTCTTCAAAATCCACACAAAATGGCGTTTGAATCCGCTCTCCTCGATGGAAAATCGTTGGAAATGATATTTGCTTGCTTGGGGGGGGTTTTCAGCTCCTCACACAAAGTATCAATTGATTTTGAAATGAAATGAAGAACATAAAAGACGTTTTGTGCTTTATTCCTGCGCGGGCGAGTTTTTGGCTTGGACTCACGAGTTTTTGGCGAGTACTCGCCAGAAAAACTCGAAAAAACTCGAAAAAAAACGAGTTTTCTGATTTTGGCGAGTTAAACTTTTTAAAACTCGTTTTTTATAAAAACTCGTGAGTTTTTAAAAACTTGCCGAGTTCTCTGCGAGTTTTCCAACTATGATTTCAACATTAATTAAGAAGCAAAATAGGTGTACTAAATTCTATTGAATGAATAATGAATTTTGGATTAGGAATAATGAAGACTTGGCGAACACCAATTATATCAACAAGTAGGTGTAAGAATGACCATTCAAATTTCAAAATATAATTGCAAAACAACACTTTTTTATAATGTTTACAAAGCTATTGTATGAAAAATAATAAAAAACTAATTGCTACTTTTACTCTAGGAATAACTTTATAGCATGGAATGCGATCTTTATTACCAAATTTTATTCACTCAAATTAAAACATAAATCATGTGATTAGCAGTTAGATTGACAATAGGGATTATTACAATCTAACATTTTAGAAGTCACATCTCTTGCATGACAAGAGATCCAAAGATAGATGATTTGAAAATAGTTGATTTCAGGCTCAAAATAGAGATCACTAAAAATAACATAAAAGCTAAGAATAGCATGGACTAAAAATATAGGTAGCTAAGAATAGAGCTAGCTAAAAATAGAAGTAGATAAAAATAGCTTGGACTGAAAACAGAAATGGCTATAAATAGTGCTAGCTAACAATAACACATCTCAAAATATGCTCTTCTCTATGAAAATGATGATTGTTAAAAATAGCATAGACTAAAAATAAACTTCGGGATAGGTGGCTTTGAATGACTTTGATGATTTTGCAACTTTTCCTTTGATCATGGCCAACTCTCTAAAGACATCTACAAAATCCTACAAATCCACTTCGATGTTTTGAATCCCTTTAATAGGTGTGCACTTTTGCTTTACACGCATGCTGATACACTATAAAATAGACTTTGAACTTGCACTTTTCATTTTCTTTGTATAGGTGTGCACTTTATCACTAAGTGCATACCTAATCATAAGGTAAAATAATTTTTGAAATTTGAAATATTCCTTTGGTGACGTTTCTGCATCTACAACCTAGGTGTGCACTTGATAATTGGATTCAAATATTCATTTGGTGAGGTGTGTAGCTGTACCGTAAACATACACCTATATATTGTGCTTTTTGAACATTTGATTTTTTCTTTTGATGAAGTGCACACTTCATACCCAAGTATGTGTTAGTTTTATGATCAGATTAATAGCACAGAAAATTAATTCAAAATCAGACACAATAACACAGCAGATACCCTGGGAAAACCCTCCTCTTGAGGGAGAAAAACCCAGCAACAAATATCACTCTATTATATATCAATAATGGCAACAAGTCTCTTTACAATGAGGCCAATCTCAAGGCCGATATGCAGCACCTTCACAAGATGCAATGATAACAAGTAATCAGCACTTCCTTGTAACTCAGATCTGCCCTTAAAGAAATTCTCTAGCTGCTCTTGATAATTCGCAATCTGCACTTGATTGATCTGCTCTTGAAGAATTCGCACTTGGAAGAGAGGAAATGTTCGAACTTAATTGATGCCCAAATGGAGTGGAATGATCTTGTATTTATACAACTTGAAGGAGAGAGGTCACACCTTTTCATGCAAGGTCAGCCATCATAAAAATATAATTTCAATTTAATAAATACAATTTACAAGGAAGGTCGGCCAATAAGATAATTACAAAGTTGCCATGTGAAGCGCCTCTTAACATTGAATAATCGCATATAAATAAGGAAGTATGAAGCCCGAAGCTGCAATTACATCAACACTCCCTCTCAGCTAGGGAGGAATACTTCCTGCTGCACAAGACACATCACCTCATCGTGATGTCAACCACAATGGCTACAAGTTACAACCATATGTGGAAGGGAAAGATATCACCTCATCGTGATATCAAATATCACCTCATCGTGATATCTACCACAATGGCTACAACCATATGTGGAAAAGAACCGATATCACCTCATCGTGATATCTACCACAATGGCTACAACCATATGTGGAAAACAAAGATATCACCTCAACGTGATATCAGATATCACCTCATCGTGATATCAACCATAATGGCTACAACCATGTATGGTATGTACAAGTGTTCATCACTTGCGTGATGTTGTCACCTCAACATGACGTTCACCATGGCTCTCCCTGAGGGTGAAACACAAGTACAAGAAAATCATCACAGACTCTCTCATGTGATGTTGTCATGGAGTCACACACATGACATCCACCATGGCTCTCCTAGAGGGTGGAACAAGGGCTTTCACTTCAAACTTCTCTTGCAGAGAAGAATGCATTAACAAGGGATTTCACCTCGAACTTCTCTCATAGAGAAGAACTCATTAAAAAAGACCACTGATATTGAGACTCCTTCTCAGTTAAGGTTGTATTCTCCACCATACCAAGCTTATCTCAAAAGTACACAAACTTTATCTTGGAGAGAGGCTTGGTGAGAATGCCTGCTGTCTGCTCATTAGTGCTGATATACCTCAACTGTATAGCTTTCCTCAATACCATATCTTTGATATAATGGTATTTGATCTCAACATGCTTGGTTCTGTCATGAAACACAGGATGAGAAAAAGCTTCACATAGCTCTGGTTATCACAATGAATGATAGTAGGCTCCATTGATTGTCCAAACAATCCTGCAAGGAGCTTATGAAACCATGCTGCTTCCTGAGCTACCACACAAGCTGCAATATACTTTGCCTCTGTTGTACTCAATGCTACAGATGACTGCTTCCTGCTGCACCAAGAAATCATAGTAGATCCCAAACTGAAGCAACATCCAGAGGTGCTCTTTTGATCAGTGACACACCTTGCCCAATTAGAATCAGTATACCCATGCAACTCCAGATCCACACCTAAAAAATATCTCAATCCATATCCAACTGTGCCATGCAAGTATCTCAGGATATGTTTTGCTGCAACAAGATGTATCTGTCTTGGTTCACACATGAATTGACTAAGTGCACTCACTGCATAACAAATATCAGGTCTAGTATTGACTAGATACATCAACGATCCAATCAACTGCCTGTACATCGTGGGATCTACCGGATCTGAACTAGCTGCAGCCTCCTTAAGCTTTTGAAAATTGGTTTCCATAAACCAACATAACGAACCAAGATCAACTAGATTATCATCTTCTTTAGGTTTAGTAGGCTCCCTCTGAATCTTTAAGTACTTGCAACAACCTTCTGACCTCTTTGTCCAAGATTGCCTGCAACACTTGCCTTAGATAAATGTCTTCCAGCGCACACCTCTAGTACTGTAGAGAGTTTAGGATTTTCCTCCTCGACCTCATCTTAAATCACTCTATTCTGAATAGGTTTGTGGAGCTACCAATGTCAATTCCAGATGATCGTCTTGAGCAACTTTGATCTCAGCAGCTGAAGGGATCCTCTAAGGATTTAGCACCTACCTTGTAATACGGTAATCTTCACTTCTTCTCAGTGAGTTACAAAACTCCCTCTTGATCCCTGCTTCAGAGATTGCAAATAAGACTTCTGGAAGTGAACTCCCTCTAGCCACCAACTCAGTCCTAAGGCTGCAAGTTGTGACTTCATGCTTGATCATTTCTTTGGTCGGCATGACTTCCTCACAAGATGCCTCATGCTTTTCATCACTAAGCAATCTCTCATCACCTTCTTGCTCCTAGATCTATCTTGGAAGCATTTTTGGAGAGAGATTACTAACAGTTTATAATTATCCAAAGAATTATCAAGGCTAGAATCATACAAGGTTTACGATTCCAAGTTATAGTATGAATACATAATAATTTATGAACAATATTAAAGCATAAATAAATGAGTCAACCTATAAGAGAAATATATCAAAAAATCAGAATAAAGGGATAAGGAAACTTATCTTTATTGAATTTTGATAGATCTCTTTCTTCCATCTTTTACTCTTCTCAAGAGTGCTAAACTCAACACATCAAAAGGTAATCTGCACAACTACAGATTTCTTGAATGCATTATGCAATTAGCATGTAGAACCAACTCTCTCCAAGAGTTCAAGGCTCTATCACAGTTCATGCATTAGAGAATGATATCGATGTGACCAACTAATCACCATCGAAATTGTTGAAAAATGAGGTGTTTTCTTAGCTGAATACTCTGTAAAACTTTAATATTGCTGATCTAAGTAAGCTTTTTCTTTGTTACATATATTCTTTGTGGGTGATTATCTTGATTAATCCATTTTACTGTTGTAGAATGTAGATAGAAGTTGATAGAAGAACTAGACAGGATATTAGAAAGATTACACAAGATTTATCGTGGAGAAACCCTTTCGGGAAAAAACTCCACCAAGAATTATTCTATTATTCAATCTCTGAATTACAATAGCTCCAATTCTTGCTTGAGAATGCTTCTTCTGTCTTTTCCAATCTTCTTCACAACGTGCAATAAAAACTCTCACAACTCTATTCAACTTGCTTGAGATAAATAGGCTTTAATCAGCTTTGTAAACTCAATATGAGTTACAATTACAATGCACGAGCCCTATCCCTAAAAGGTACGCCATATCTCATGCAAATAGGGTTATCTCATGAAGAACAATGCTAAAACATGTGCTTCATCCATTTGGGCATCCCAAACTGAAGCTACAACTCATCCTTCACTTCGGTGATAATTCCAAAGCTCCTCCTCAAAGTTGGCGCCCATAAGTAATCCTACTTAACTGAGCCTTCAGAAATGTCTTAACATGCAAAAGAGGTAAATCCAAGAAAGCATCTTGGGTGCCCAAGTTGGCCCCAAGTGATTTCTTGTTAACTGAAACATTTACTCAACACCATTCATGCAAGAATGGTCAACCCCTGTTAACTGGAGGTAGTCCCTGTTATCTGTAATACAACTCAAGTTATTAGCCATGCATTCCGAGTTAACTGAAGCTAACTACATGCAACTCAAAATAACCAACATGCATGCAACATGCACTTGCATGCAACTGAAGATAACTGAACCATAACTTAACTAAACTGAACTGAACTGAACTCATCTGAATTGAACTGAACTGAACTTCATGCATGCAAACATCAAATCCTAAATCCTAGAATCATTACATGCATTCAGAAGTGTTATCTCTTACTCCGAATAGTTAACTTAACTCAAGGTGAGTGTCACCTTACCATGTGTGCACCCACATGCTCCTATTATTTAGGAATAACTACAAATGTCAATTTCATGATTTATTTCATCCAAATAATTAATTTCATCCTAATCTTAGTGTTGTTGAACACATTCCAAGAACTTCGGAGATACATGAAATAATTAATGTTTAGGATTTGCAATTAAATGGCATCCTATTTCCAACAGAAATTGCAATTCTCTTTTTGTTTTAGAGTCACACTTTGAAATCTTCACAACCAGCATAAAATAACTTGCAACAAATGAAATCTTCAAAGGATCTTATGCTAGAGAACACAATTCAAGAGAAACCACCATCTCTCTTTACTAATTACAAGATCCAACTAAATGATATAACTCAGCAAACAAAGAATACTTATCTCTTTAAATATTCTAATGGATGCAAATACTGGACACAGTAAGATATGCTGCTCTTGCGCACAAATCAACACACAACCTTCACGACTTGAACACAAGCCCATGGCTTAGAATAGAAATTCCCTAGAATCCTTTTGAGGAGAGATCTCATACACATCCACAAATGAAGCATGCTGATTAGGCCTGGTGGGGCAATCCTTCGCATAGTGACCAAACTTGTCACAACGAAAACATTGGACTTTGGAGAGGTCCCACTTCTTCTTGAATGCGTGAGCACCATCAGCTCCTTTATCTCTATTCCTCTTGAAATATCCTTTCTTTCCACCTTTCACTTTCTTTTTAGAGGATAGAGTGGAAAGAACATGAATGTCTTCATTTGTAGAGCTTCGACCAATACCTCTCGCAACCAACCTAGACTCTTCTTGAATACAATCTGCCCTCAAACGATCAAACTTGGGAAGTTTTGATCTTGCACTGATTCCTTGAATGTAAGACTCCCAAGATGAAGGAAGACCATTAAGGGCAAGCATGGTCAAATCCTTGACATCAACAAAATGACCAATAGAAGAGAGCTGATCTCTCAATTCGGAAATCTTCATGAAGTAAGTGATGACAGATTCTCCTTCCGCCATCTTCACATGATGATGTTGTTGCTTCAATGCAAGTGCATGGCTTGTGTTGTTGATCTCATACATCTCCTCCAAAGACTTAAACATCTCCCTTGCCGTCTTCATCTTAGAGATGATGGGAACAATATGATCCTTCACGGAATCAACTAACATCTTCTTTGCCTTAGTATCTTTCTTCTTCCATTGACTCTTCTTTTCCTCATCAGCAGGCTCGGAAACTTTGCTCTCCACGAATTCAGCCAATTCACTTTCTTCCAAGGTGAGCATAATTCTGAATCTCCAAGATGTGAAATTAGATGCTCCCTCAAGTCTATCCTCAAGCTTAAGACCGATCACCATCTTGACGAAGAGATAGAAGTAAACAACGATGAGAAACAGAGTAAAGAGTATCGCTGTAATAACAATCTGATCAAGATCTTCTTCAAACCCGCTTTGATACCATGTTAGTTTTATGATCAGATTAATAGCACAGAAAATTAATTCAAAATCAGACACAATAACACAGCAGATACCCTGGGAAAACCCTCCTCTTGAGGGAGAAAAACCCAGCAACAAATATCACTCTATTATATATCAATAATGGCAACAAGTCTCTTTACAATGAGGCCAATCTCAAGGCCAATATGCAGCACCTTCACAAGATGCAATGATAACAAGTAATCGACACTTCCTTGTAACTTAGATCTGCCCTTTAAGAAATTCTCTATCTGCTCTTGATAATTCGCAATCTGCACTTGATTGATCTGCCCTTGAAGAATTCGCACTTGGAAGAGAGGAAATGCTCGAACTTAATTGATGCCCAAATGGAGTGGAATGATCTTGTATTTATACAACTTGAAGGAGAGAGGTCGCACCTTTTCATGCAAGGTCGGCCATCATAAAAATATAATTTCAATTTAATAAATACAATTTACAAGGAAGGTCGGCCAATAAGATAATTACAAAGTTGCCATGTGAAGCGCCTCTTAACATTGAATAATCGCATATAAATAAGGAAGTATGAAGCCCGAAGCTGCAATTACATCAATAGTATGCACTTGTGTATTGATCATTGAGATTGCTTGTGAAAATTTCCTTGATGAGGCGTGCATCTTACTTTGTGGTCTATGTGTTTTTAGTTTTGAAACCAAATCCCTTTTAGGGTGTGTGCCAATGCTCTAGTTGTGCACCTCTACACTATTCTTTGATCGTGAAGACAAACCCTCTTCATTGAAGTGCATCCCTAAACCCCTAGCATGCATCTGTATGCTAAACTTTGATCATAATGCAAATATTCTTCTTTTAGGTGTGCCCCAACCTTGTAGATGTGTACCTCTTTATGTGACTTTGCCCTTGCTTTGTAAGACACACTCTTCATGATCAGACACACATCTATATACAGATTTTTTAAAATTACGCTTCCAAATTTATCAAGTGCACACTTCTCCTTCCCACATGCACCTTTGAATGCTATCTTTGACATTTACTCCCTTTTATCCAAGTGGATTCTTGATCTCAGCCTTCAAAAATTTCTTCATTTAAGAGCTTCTTTCCTTCGCTGTGACAAGATGTCTTCAAGATCCTCATTTCATGATCCTACAAACATTCAGAAAATAACAAAAAGACAACAAGATGAAGTAAAATGGCCAAGACTTGATCATGACTTGTGCGAAAACAATAGACATCAATTTAATAACTTGACGCAATACGAATATTCTGTATGGGTACAACATATCCTCATTATATCCAAAGAAGTTGATAAAGCTTCAAGAGAGCTGCCATCAAAGAGTAGGATAATGTTCTCGACAGTGAGATTCTACAAATAGATGTGAGATGTTTGGTAAGTATGCATCCAACAAGGCAGGTCTTGTAGACATGTATGAACTTGTTGAATAGACTCATCAAAAGCGTTTGGAGAAGTTGTAATCTCTGTAGAAGAAGTAGGTGGATGAGGAATCTTTGTAGTGGTGTTTACAATTTCAGGTGAAGAAAAGTCAATCAAGGAGTCATCACAATTAGACATATGTTCTAATGGATCTCCATGCAAATCATCACAAATACATGAAGGTTCTAATGGAGTGTTGAACAAGCAGTAAAAGGGCGTTCTAAGTGATCTATGTGATGTAAAACCTTCTTAGAAACAGTGATACATAGATGTCCATAGACTTTGTCATTGTTGTCAAACTATTCATTCATTTGTTAATTGTTAGACATCACTTGGCTTAAGAATGAGAGACCAAGGAGATAGGGTAGAAGCGACTTCTTGGTGCAATAATCTTCCATACATTCTCACTAGGACTAATAGTTTTGGTGATTTAGAATAACTGTAGATTATATGGTTTGACGCTTATTGTCATGTCTTTTTTTCAGATTCATAGCCGAGTGAGTGGTTTAGCATCATAGGAGTAGCAAGTCTTTAGTTAATTGCAATTTTCAGTTAGGAATGTTACAAGTGCTTGGAATAAAGAGGGACTGTGGTTAGTTAGTTAGGATTGTAGTTACTTCCAATTAGGGTTAGTTAAATAAGGGAATAAGGAAAATGAACACTTGTAGTTAGGATCAGTTAAATAAGGGAATGAACTTGCTAGTTAACTATTGCTGATTGAGGGAGGAATTTGTCTGTCAATTGGCATCAATTGAGGAATGATTGCTTACGATTGAGGAAGCATTGGATATAAGCACTGCTTGGGAAGAAATGAAGGGATGCTTCAAAATTTGAAAACAAAAATCAACTTTATTCTCAGGTTTTGATATTGTTGTTGAGTTTTTTAGCTCAGATAGGAACTTTTGCACAAGTTTAGTGTGAATGTGTGGAAAGGTTCAAGTGGTTCGATTAATTTTATTTTGCATTTCACTTTTGGTGTAAAAATTGAAAACTTTAATTTAGCTAATTAAATAAAGTGTAGATAATCATTTAGACTTATCTTCCATCTCATCCTTATAAGTGATAAGGATGTTGTAGTTAGTGTTCAATGCCTATTATGGTTTTGAAAATATGGTTTATATGACTATAAATTAATTGTTTGTCGGCTTCGGGTAGTTATAAGAGTCAGCTGGTCAATGGTTGTGTTCTTCTTGGCGACTGTTGGGTTCTTTAAATAGACTTTATACTGTCAAGGAAGGGGATATGATCGAGTTTGATTCTTAGCTGACCATCTTTGGTATACTTTTGTAATAATTCCATGTGTGAATAAAGATATATTCTACTTCTTTGTCTGGTATGCATTGTGATTTCTTTATTATTCCAAGTATTAGTTTTATCAGATAGAGCAGTAAACAGATGCTTTTGTAAGTAAAGATGATTTTTGGAAGATTAGATTTTAGCCAAATTAGTATAAAGATAAGAGCAAGATAGAGAGATTAAAAACATACTGAATACAATGAATTTCCATGCAGCTGTGAGTTGTATTAGTTGTGGAGGTTACCTTGTAAGTTTTTTAAAGGAATGAAAGATTGATTTCAAGGTGTAACTATTTGTGTATGCTTTTGCATTTTGAAGTATTCATTATTGTGTGATTTATGCAATGTTATTTTGCATTAGGACATGATCACCAGGTATTTTGAAAATTCTTCAACTGCCACAACAATTGGCAGCATTTGGAGATGAAACCCTTCAAGTGTAGCTAATCAGACCATCTTGGAGATGGAAACTCTTAAGCAGTGGGTTGAATTTCATGTTGGTATGAGTAGAAGAATGAGAAGAGGCTTGATCATCTCAAGAGGTAAATAACCTTATATTATTGAGAAGCATCCAATAATAGACAGCAATTACAAATGCCATAAAGATGACAGTTATAAAGGAGCAGAAACAAAAAGACAAGTGAACTATCAGTTACACTATTATTGTCATTATTAATATAGTACTGATATATGCTAATAGCCCCCCTTAATGACTAAACTAGAAACAACACCAAGTTTGTCCGAAGTTTAAGGAAATGAACAAGACCTAGTGGTTTAGTCATTAAATCAGTAGGCTACTCCCGAGAAGTGTGGAATTGAAGAGCTATAACTCCACTCTCTACTAGCAGCTGAATATAGTGGTGATGAGTCTTAATGTATCTGGTGTGTGATACAGAAGATTCTTCGCTGACTTCAATACTCCATGATTATCACATAAAAGTGGGGTTCGAGAATGACGAGGAAGTTGAAAATATTCTAAGGTTACCTAGCCAAGTTGCTTCACAACCAGTTCTCATAGCTTTCTTGTACTCAGCTTTTGTGGAGGATAGAGCTATTGTTTGTTGAGGCTTACTCTGCCAAGAAATTAGTTATGATCTTAAAGAGAAAATGTACTTGCTAGTAGACCGTTGAGTATCAACTAGTCTTGCCCAATCAAAGTTTCAAACCAAAATCTATTGTTGTTTGAAAGAGTATGTTGAAGTCAATAGTACCTTTGACATATCACAAAACTCACATTGTATCTATCCAATGAGAAAGTTTCAATTTTGACAAAATTGAGAGAGACAGCTAACAACGAAATGGAGACCTGGTCTAGTGGTTGTAAGATATATGAAGTTGCTCGCCAACCGTTTGTAGAGTGATTCATTGACTGGGGATGAATTATTAGAGGTTGATAACTTCAACCCAACCTCCATAGATGTAGAAGATGAGTTACAATTTGTTAGCTGAAATTATTCCACAAGATTTGTAGCATATTTGAATTGAACCACGAGGATGCAATAAGCACGTTGCCAAAACACAATTTCTAGGCAATAGTGCAGATTAGACATGTCAAAAGTTGCCCACATGCTTGATTCACTTGTTGAATTCTAGTGTTTGTGCTTTTTGTGATGGCAAGATTATCAACATATACGACAATAATTACAATATCGTCACCATTGCATTTGACATAAAGATTTGGACTAGAAAAATTTCTTCTGAATCCATAATCTTTTAGGTTTTTATCAATGTTGAAATACTAGGCGCAAGGAGCTTGATTAAGATTATACATGGACTTAATCAACTTGCAAACTAGATGTTCACGAGCAGGAGCTTGAAAACCCTTATGCTACACCAAATAAACCTCCTCATCCAAATCTTTTTTTAGGAAGGCACTTTTGACCTCCATTTGATACAGCTTCCAATCAAATTGAACAACAATGGAGGTAAGCAATAAAAATGTGGCCATCTTTGTTGTAGGAGCAAAAGTGTCTTTATAGTCTATCCCTGCCTATTGTAAGAAACTTTTAGCAATAAGACGTGCCTGTAAGTTGTCCAAGGAACCATCAGCTTTTCCCTTTACCCTATAAACCCATTTGCAGCCCATGGGATTTTCTCTTGGAGTCAATTCTACCAGCTCCCAAATATGATTTTTCTGCAATGCATCATACTCAGCCATCATTTCAGCTTCTCATTTTGGATTTCCTTGGGCCTTAGACAAATTTTGTGGTTTAGAAACCTAGAAAAGATCAAAAGAAAGACCAAAATGGACATGCTTAGGAGCTGAATTGGAACTTGATTGCCTTGTTCTTTGTGTTAGTTTTATGATCAGATGTAAAGCACAGAAAATTAATTCAAAATCAGACACAATAACACAGCATATACCCTGGGAAAACCCTCCACTTGAGGGAGAAAAACCCAGCAACAATATATCACTTATATATTGAATCACAATGAATGTCTCCTTTACAAAGAGGCTGATATTAAGGCCAAGAATGAGCACCACAATCTGATGCAATCACAGCAAAGAAATAACTCAGCCTTCTATAATATCGATCTGAACTTGGTCGCTTATTACTCCTTCAACTCGCACTATGGATGACGAACTATGATGAATAACAATAATATAAAACAATGAAAGATCATCGAGCATATATACAATATGATGGGAGAGGACGTGCCTCTTCAAAACTATAAATCGGCCTTCTTGAAAAGTCGTGTCTCCAAAACACAAGAAGTCGGCTTCCTTGAAATTCGCGCCTCCTCATAAATTCGAATTTTAACAATAATTAAATATTGAGTTATCATCAAATGAGGCGCCTCCTCAAAGATCGATATCGCCATAAATTAAATAGCCAACGGCTATCATTTAATTTATTCATTTGTGCAAAGGAGATCGGGCTGGAAGAAACACCCGACGCTGCATAATAACATAAACACTTCGAGCTCTAGTATTTGGTTAAGGATCATCCTCATGTACTCCTTCCAAAGTGGAATAGTACCATTTATGCCTCTTATGTACTTTAGGAAAATGTTGTGAAGGAAAATGGTCATCTAGAACCCAACCAGGTGGAATGGAGACATTGTTAGTCCTGCATTGCTAATGTAGTGCAAGTGGAGAACTAGATAAAGGCTGAATCATGTGCTGACTTGATGAATTGGGAGATTCAACTGTCAAAGGTATCTTAAGACAAGATTTAGGAATTGGGCTGACCTTTTGCTTAGGTTTGTGTCTGGACCAAGTTTCCTTCAATTTGATGTTTTGCAAGGCTTTACAAGGACTCATGTTGAGGAGATTTTTTTTGTGTTCATAGCTTCTCCCCAATATTGGTAGGGCATGTATTTTCTGTTCATCATGCACTGTGCCATCTCCATGATAGTCCTAATTTGCCTTTCCACCAATCCATTTTGTTGTGGAGAATAGGGTGTAGTTAACTAGCATTGAATACCTTCTTTTTCATGGATTCCTTAAATTGAGTGGAGGTGAATTCCCCCTCATTATAGGACCATAGAGCCTTGATTTGATGCCTTGTGAATGTCTCAACCAACACCTTGAATTTCAAGAATGCACCATAGCAATCAAACTTTTTTCTCAAGAAGTAAACCGACACTTCCTAGAGAAATCATCCACCAACAACAGAAAATACCTCAAACCAAGGTCAATGGGAGATTTCTAGGAAGGCTCACAAAGACTTGAATGAATGAGATACAAGGTTCCTTTAGCACGCCATATACTTTTTGTAGGATATAATTTTGTCTTTTACTTTCCAACCAATTGGAAAAACAACCAACAAACAACTCCTATTTTTCCAATATATGAGGCAGCCCTTGGATTACATGGGCTTTGTTGAGTTTGGCCAAATATTGAAGATTTAGGTGTCCATACCTTTCATGCTAAAGAGCGCTAATATTATCTTTGACAGCTAACACATGCAAATTAGTTGTAGTAGGATCGATAAACTTGTACAAGCCATCTTGCCCAATGCCTACAGCAACAACTTTATCTTGTTTCACATTAGATTCAATACATTTCTTTCCACAAAATTTGATTTGAATGTTAGGGTTCTTAATAAATTGATTGATAGATAATAAATTCTTGTTCATAGCAAGAACATATTTAAACATTGTGTACTAAAAATTCGAGAGAATCATTTACTACGACCTTTTTCTGGAGTGTTGTTAGAAAATTTTTGGGTTTACCCTTAACTAGGTGGTAAGAGCACTTTTAGCAGGCTTGTATGTAGATTCCCTATTTGTTGTCTTTGCTCTCTATATAATAAATACTAATTGACCTTATCAAAAGTTAGGGTTTGAGTTTTAACCAATAGATTCAAATACTACAAATGTTTGAAAGGAAGGTGAGAGATTGTTAATGACTAGTGCAACCATGTTTATTGATGGTGACAAGCTAATCCTTAAGATCCTTGATTTTTAAGAGAGGTTTGGACAAAGACCCCCTCGTCAGACAATTTGATATAAAACTACAAAATTTTTAGATATATTCCTTGACCTTTTTCTGAAACTTGATATTTTATTTTTAAGCTATCCATTATGGCATGTGCTAATGTAGCATTTCAAGCTTCATAAATTAGATCATTTGATATTGGCGGTTTTAAAATCAGTAGGTATTCTCTATGGTGTCTATCAAAGTCACTTGGGTTAGTAATGGGCTTGGTTTATATGCCTAACATGATTCTGTCACATTCTCAATACCCAATGATAACTAGTGTCTTGGGACTCTATATGCTATTATTTTTACTTGTTAATTTTTGTGACTTGGGCAATACTAGGTTCTAAATACTAACCATTTACTTAGCAACCCAGAAAATAAAACTTTCCCAAAGCTTTAAAAATATATTGATCTAGAAAATATAGTTTAGTGTTTACCCAAAAATTTTCAAACCCCCTTCTAAAACTTTTCATACTATAAACCTTCTGAATGCAGACAATTTTTTGTAGGGTATTTTAGAAACAAAAATATTCATGGCTAGGTTTCAGTAATATAGAAAAAAATACCCACGACCTTCAAAATCACACAATTTTTTGCAAATATTGCAAATTGTAATGGCTTTCCATTCCCTTTCTACCTATGATTTCAGCTGTGACCCTACCACATCCTTTATAATTTCTGCAAATCCCGCCTCGTCTTTCAAATATCTTCAACAATTTCTGGTCTTTGGCGTGAGATGATGCTTGAGTCTAACTTTTGCAACTAGAAGATTTTGGTACCTGCAATTTGTCCATGATTTACGTCCTCCTTCCCACACAATTTTCTACAAAATGTGACTTTCATATGCTTGCAATTCTTCCTCATGAATCCATAATTGATTTTGCAAACTCACAATTTTTCTTTGATCCGTCAACCTCTGCAACTGCAGACTTCTCTTTTTGCTTTCTTCCATGAACTGTATTGGCTTTGTACCATTGTTGGTATAAGCAAAAGAATGAGATGAGACAAGCGGCTTGACATTGTGGGAGGAGATAGTGGCCTTATATCATTGAGGAGCGACTAATAACGGACAACAATTACAAATGCCATAAAGATGGCCGTTACTAAAGGGCAGAAACAAAAAGACATGTAATATTAGTTACGTTATCATTGTTATTATTAATAATAGTATTAATATATCCTAATATTTCAGAGTGTCATTTGGATGATCAGCAGAACCCTTTAGGTGTGAACCTGTATGCATTCTTGGGGACAAAAACCCTCAAGTGTAGAATGTGGTGAAGAACAATAACAAGAATGCGCAGAGGGTCTAGGATCACTAGGGCAATCAGTTTGCATGCTGTTGTATGTTTATGATGTATAAGAGTTCAGATCTGTATGTTGGGCATTCCCAGTGAGTTGTAATGGTTTAGTTGCTCTCCATTTGCATGTGTATATGTTACATGAAAATAATATAAAAAGCTTTTTAGTTCTTTTGGGCTCAATATTTGATAGAAACCTCCCAAAATAAGCGAAACATTATTTTAGTTTGGAATCACACGATCCTTTTAATATAAATTTGCCATATATAGTTACAAAAAAGTAGCAAGAAATGAATTCACTATATTGAATCAGAATAGGAAAAAACAAAAGTTACCAATGCAAATCACTCAAAATTATGCACTTCAAATAAAATAAATTTTAAAAGGAGTTTTTATGGGCTGAGCTCAAATGGATTTTAGGTTCCAAAAAAGAGTATTGTTGAGCCAGAATCTGATAAACCTAAAAATTCTAAAAACTTGGGGCCTAGATCTCAAAAAACAATATAACCTTTGTGTAGCCATTTTAAGAATAGATAGAATAAAAAAAATGATCCTAATTGAAGTCAAGATGAGTCAGAACAAGCCTTCCAAAGTTAAGGTGTCAAAATGAATCTTCAAGCTAGTGACAACTTTAGCATGATGTCATGAAGACGTAGCATTGTTGATTAGACCTGTTGATGTGGTAGGATGAATGTGTATGGTAATGTTGTATTATACCTACATGGTAATGTGGCATTGCACTAGCAAAAATTTCCCAATATTTATGCCCCACCAATTTTCATGTGGAGCAAAAAAATAGTTAGATTTTTTGTAATTGTGTTCTGTATGATTTTTTTTGTATTGACTCGATTTGCACGATATTGTACGGATTTGTGTATTAAGCAATAGAACCACAAAAAATATAACTTATATCAAAGTTCTCAAATTTGATGATTTGATAGGCATCCCTAAGGTTTTTGGGTCTTCTTAATGCAATGGTACTGTTCATTTCTTCTGTGGAGGTCTCTTGCAAAAGGTGACTTCAAGACAACCTAATAACAAAATATTCTAAACCTTAGGAGTAAATAACCTCATTTTGCATAAATAACAAAATTTGTCTAATTTGGCTTGCTCTAATGGCATGTAAGATTACGGCTTGAATTTCTCGCAGGATGGACATAAATATGCTCTACTACAATGTAAGATTTAATCATATGTCAACTTAAATCAAATTTAAGGAACTTGAACATTAATAAAGCAAAACTATTTAGTGCATAAATAAATATTACAAAGATGAAAATATGGTATCATGCCCCCACCATGATCAAATTACAACAGATTTTATGCAAAAATGAATAGCATTATTTATGTTGGTTGAAGGCATGTTTGTATTTCTAAATGCAGGCCGACCCCCTTATACTATTGTCCACATTAAGGATAAAATAAAGTCTATTTTATTGGGCCGATCTTCGTTGTTGTTGCACCCCATTTACAACAGAAATTAGATTTAAAATTATTATATTCTTCTTGATCGACCATACATGCTGGCCGACCATACTTGGATTGATGAGATCACCCACATTTAGAATATTCAAGGAGTATTGATTTTATAAGGTGCAACATTTGACTATGAGGGACATTGATTTATGAGAATGTAATGTTCCCCTGTCCTAGTTTGCCCTAGATTTCGCCTATTACTCACAAATTCCATAAACTAGGGTTAGGGTTTTCACCATATCAATTAAATAACTCCTTAATGATGTAATCTTCGATTGAAACCTGCATTCACCACATGAACCACCTTCCCAATTATATATATATATATATTCGTTAGCATTAATCCACGACAACACATTTATAGACTATCAATAATGCCACCTATTGTAAACTAGGAGTAACATGGTTGTGTCCACCCAAAGCCATTTGCCAAACCTAAGAGGTTGTATACCACAACTCTCCCTACTGGCGACTTGTACTTGCTTTCCCCAACCATGTCACAACCTCAGAAGACACTTTACCCACTTGTGGGAATGGGCGGAGCTCCTAAGCGGTCTTGGCACTTCTACCCCTCCATGGCCCATCCTTTTCTTTAGATTGAGTGGACCATAAGTGGGGTTTCCACTCCTCCATGGCTCAACCTTCTTTTGGAGTGGGTGGACCATAAGTGGAGCGCACTGCTCTCTTCTTGCCCCTTTCCCCCAAGCGGGTTTTTGAAACAGATTCAAACACTCATGCATATTTATCATCAGAAATTATACATGAAACACATTTAATTATTCATGGCAAAATGCACACACTTGTAAACAATGATTGGCAGAAATACCCTTGAATATAGGATATATCTGATAATAGTAATCTGTGGTGATGAACCGGACGGATTCTCCTTTGTCTCTTGATCTGTATGTTTCTTCTCCTTAATCGATGATCTGTTCTTAACACTCAGAGGATATCGTTAGTGTAGATCAAAAAATTAAGAATCTATTATACTTATATTAAAGCATCATAATTACTTATAAGGTTCAATAATTGCTGAACCTTATAATTGCTTTCTGTTAATAAGAATAATTTCCACCTTTTCAGCAATCTCACATTAATGATGGAGTGATTAGTAAGAGAAAAGGTGGACATAATTCTTATTAACAGAAAGCAGTGATTAGTTTTAAAGGAAGCAATCTTTCCTTAACAAAAGGACATGTCCATTTAAAAGGTCATCTCTTTTTAAAGAGATGTGCCCCATCATTGAAATATGAGGATATATAGGAAGGTGAGGGTATATTTGGGAAGGGTCCATAGGAATGAATTGAGCAGATTGGGAGAAGGATTAGATTATAAGAGATCTATTGGATTAAGTATTATTGCCAAAAATATATTTGGGAAGTTTAAATATAATTATAAATATATACATATATATGTCCATATAAAGTGATTATTGTAAGATTGAAATTAATTTGAAATAATTACACACACACACGATCATGCAATAATGATGCTTGCAGCAATTATTAATCCTTATTAGTAATTATTCATTTGATTTAATCTATTTGTTTCCCTATAACAATCAAGCATGGATTGGCAAGGAAACATGTTAGGGAAGGGTGGTATAGGTTCTCTCACTGTAAGTACACCACCCTAAGTTGGATGGAATTGTCTTGGTTGGATGTTCTTGCCACTTGGGGCCAGGGGGGGATGAGCACGCCCTTGGGCTTAATTGAGATTAATAGTGTATAGGTTCTCACAATGTAAGTACACCACCCTAAGTTGGATGGAATTGTCTTGGTTGGATGGTCCTGCTACTTGGGGCCAAGGGGGTATGAGGACGCCCTTAGGCTTAATTGTGATGAATAATTCCTCTAGCGCCCTATCATGCATTTCTCTCCAATCCCTACCATGATTGGTTATTGGAAAAGAGTCGATATATCAAGGATTCAAGTTTAAGTTGTTATTCATTTTTTTTAATAAATGTTAGTAGTTCATTAATTCTTAAGTTCAATATCTATTATATAATTTACTATGGAATATCATCTGTAAAAGAGTTTTATGTTATGTAGTTGTCACTTAAGGCAAATTCAGGCATACTCCAAGTAGGGGACATTACAGAATGAACATGGCACTATCTTGTTTGCCAAACTGAGCTTACTAACTGTGCAACTATAAAATGCAATGAGACAACTTGGTCTGGCACTATAGAGAGTACGAGAGGAGATGAGACAACTTGGTCTCTTAAAAATAGTATGATTTTCCCAAAGCCTATCTAGAAAATTAGGAAAGAGAACAAGATTTTTCTAAAGCCTAACTAGAGAAATTTAGGAAATAAAGAAAGCTAATTCTAAAATTATCTAAAGAATATCTAGAAATACTATGCATAATATTTGTAACATCCACCCGATCAAGATGAACATAACCTATAGTATAATCATATATTTTTTACACCAACATATAGCATGCCTTTGTAGTCACAGCATAACACAAAGTCTTGACCTGATTGAGTTTCTAATCATTTAATCTGTGGCCTCAATGCTGATATGTAGTGCAATGTATGCGTTTCACAATATTAGAGTTTACAACTTTACTTTGTGATCATGTTCTTTAATGCTTTTGAATTTAATTAGATCTAAGTTTGGCAAATTCTATTCTTTGAAGTTGGGAGTATTCTCCTGAAAAATGTTATAGCTTTTACAATCCATCATCCTGTCAATAGATTGTAAGAACTAAAGCTTTGGCATCAAAATCATGGCCTACGAAAATTAGTCTGATATAGCTACTAATTTGTTAAGAGATTATATATCTGGAGCCTACCAAATATCTGCAATAACTGAAAGCTTATATACATTGGTTGATAGCATCAAATTGCAAAACAAAAGAAAACCTTAAAAGAACCCAAATCTCGGACAAACAACACCTGAAAAGATAGAAGAATTCAAATAACACAATGCCAAAGTTCAATGCAGCAGATGGGTGACAAAGCTATCGATAATTGTAAGTACAGATTGCACCTCCAACTGCACCAGGTTCATCAGCAACAATACCCTCCGTGAGGCTGTTTAGGGAAGCTCAACCTGAGGGTGGTTGTTTTGATTTCCTGCCATTGGTGCTATCTCAGCAATTTGTAAACTTTCAAATATAGCTGAATTTGAGAATCTGCAATTGATTCATCTACTGTTCTACTTGCTTCAACAAATGACTGTTTAAAAAAGGAATGAATGTTGCTGAGATATCAGAAAATAACATGTTTGAAATGAGAGTCTTTTAATTTAGCACAATAAACTCAAAAATTTTACCCTAGAAAACCCCCAAAGGAAAGAAACCAACTTGGTAGCAGCAATAGCTAGTCAACCTTGATGTTGTTGATTGAAAGAAAAAGTACAAATACAACTCAATTTGTTCCTTAACTAACTCTGTCAAGCCTCTACAAATTATGAACTGTTGAATTCTTCTTTGTTCCTAATTACCACACTCAAATCTTGCCTCCAATGCTAAAACACATATTTTCCACATCTATTTCTAGTTGTTGGTAGTATATGAGCATCCTTCTTGGGCCCCAGAAGGATCCTCTTGAAGCTGGAAGAGGAAAGGATGCTGTTTCATTTCAGCCATAGGTTTTCAACAGATAGGTTGAAACTGCAGGTGCGGGTTTGACCTAGAAAGTTTTGTTTTGGATTTTTCTAATTTCAACTTACTAATCATATTTTCTGGCAAATCCTTAAGAATGCTATAGAGCTGCCAAAAGACTAATGTATGCAAGGGATGTAAACTTGGCAAGCACATCAAGATTGTTTTTCCTAGCAGTGACCATAGATCAAGAGAAATCCTAGATCTGATCCATTTAGACATTTGTGGACCTATATCGATAGCCTCATTGGTTGGAAATATACATTATATTTCTTTCATTGGCGATTCTTCAAGGAAAACTAGGATTTATTTCATGAGGAACAAAGGTAAAGTCTTTGGGAAAATTCAAGAGTTCAAAGTTCTTGTGGAAAACTAGATAGGTAGAAGAATTAAGGTGTTGTAGGTAAGTATATTATCTCCAAGGACTTTAATGCATTATGTAAAGATACAGGGATCAAGAGGGAGCTGACAGTGCGGTACAACCCTCAGCAGAATGATGTTGCCAAGAGGAAGAACTGGTCCATCATAGAGACTAAGTCAACGGTTCATGACTTAGATATGCCTATGTTTCTTTGGGTTGAAGCATGCAGTTGTGCAATATACATATTAAATAGGTGTTCTCCCAAGGTGTTGAAGGACAAGACTTCAAAAGAGGCCTTCATTGGAGAGAAATTTGCTGTTTCTCACTTTTAGGCATTTTGGAAGTCCTGTTTATATTTATGTTCCATAAGAGAAAAGGATCAAATTTGAACTATCCAACCTGAAGGGTGTCTTTGTGGGTTACATCGAATCTTGTAAGGCTTACAAAATTTATGTTTCATTGCAAAGAAAGATTGTAGTGAGTAGAGATGTCAAGTTTGATGATGATGCTTGGTCCACTAAGCCTCAAGAGTTTTTCATGAAGGTTGAGGACAGCAAACAAACCACTTCCAAGTTTAGATCAGAAAGTACATCAATCCCTATTGCTGATCAGCCAAGTTTGAGGAAGGAAGTAGACACCATAGCCTCTTCTAAAACAAGGAAGCCTTAATGGCTGATCCAAACATTGCGGGACGCATAAGAGCAAGTTGGAGCATTGATTTGTTTTTAGGGTGAGTCATCTTCCTAAGAAGTTTCCTAGTTATGTTGCTTTAATGTCTTTCATCATTGATGCCAAGCCTTTCAATTTTAAGCAGACAAATACATAGTAGATTTGGGGAGATGCCATGACAAGGGGGTACGACTCCATTATCTAGAATGATGTTTAAGAGATTATGCCAAGACCTGAGAGAAAGTTACTGATCGATTCAAAGTGGTTGTACAAGGTGAAGCATGCAGTAGATGGGAACATAGGGAAATTCAAGGCTAGATTTATAGCACATGGGTTTTCTTAGAAAGAGAGTATTGATTATGATGAATTTCTAGGTATACTTCTGTATGAATAATTATGTCTCTTGCTTCTCTTTTTGGTTGGCATTTAAATCAGATGGATGTAAAAACAATGTTTTTGAATGGCAACATAGAATGAGAAATTTACATAAATCAGCTTAGAGGATTCGAGGCACATGAGCATGATACCCATGTATGCAAGTTGAAAAAGGGGCATTGTTTGGGCTGAAGTAAGCACTTCATTCTTGATTTTCTTGGATTGATGAGTACTCGTTAAGTTTGGACTTAACAAAAATTGCTGTAGGTCCTAATCTGTATTATTTATTTGATAAATGTGATTTGTTAGTTTTGGTCTTGTATGTGGATGATTTATTCATATAGGTAGTAGTGAGAAGCTCATAGGATGGTGTAAGAGGGGGTTGTCCTCTAAATTTGACATGAAAGATATTGGACTTGTAAGATCAGGGTAAAACAGACCAAACACATTTTTCACATTTACAAATGCGTGTTGCATTTGCACACACACGCACCCAAGTGTTGTCATCTTCATGAGAATGCTAACTCAAGCACCTGAACATGTGCAAAGAGACATGCGGATGATATACTAGGAGAGACACTAAGTCATCTCATTAAGGAAGGAGCAGCAAACATCTCAATGCAACACTCTCCAAAACAAAAGCACTACACACATGAATAGATAGTCATCTTCAACTTAATGTACTAAGAGGTACACAACAAGTATGGCAGTAGTACTCACAACAGCAGAAGAAAACAACAAGAAAGGAGACACCAAGCAATTCATTCCTTTAGATTCATTAACCAGAGTGAAGAGGTGAGTTAAATTCATTAACATGGAAGACACAATCCATTCCCATCTTAGCACATTCATAAGAATCCATACAAGACTCATCTCTTCATTAGGTCAATTACTACCTTCAAATGCTTATTACAATTTCACAATTGTAAAAGAGAGGTTAGGCACATTTACCATAAAGTATACTTAATTCAATTTGCAACAACACAAGGAGAGAGAGAGCAACAACTCATCCATCAAAGATCTCATTCCTTTTCACTAACAAAACACATCATAGAGGGAGAAGAGAAGAATAATTTTACTAGCCATACACCGGGCGTCCAATTCTCAATGCAAATGTTACAACAATCAGCATAATGTAAACATGAGTACATGTTTCTTTTCCCAACATAATGAGGAAGGATAATTATCACCATATCAATCTATCGATCTCATTGAATTTTTTCATCATTATTAAGAGAACTATAAAGAGAGAGAGGACACTTTCATATACACACTTAGATGAAATATATCTTTTCAATTTCCATTTCATTACTAGCAGCAGTCAACAATAAACGAATCATTTAATTAGCAAGCATTGATACTTAAAGTAAGAGAGAGATAAAGAGACAACATACATGTCACAAAGACTTAATCAATTTCTACGCCATCTACTTTAGGGTGCAATAAGATAGAAAAGAGTACAAGGATTACACCGTACACACACTCATAAGTTGAATCATTCCTTCTTCACTATCATGTACATGCAACATAAAACTAGGAGAGAGTGGTCATCAAGACCCAAAGCCTATCAATTCACACAAAGCATTAAAAACATTTAGTCAGTTTATTCTAATTCCATAAGCGGATAAATGAGAACAATATCTATTATTTTCTAACATCATAACTCGTAGTAAAACTTTTGTTCAATTATTAACTACTCCAATCAATTTGTTTACCAATACACATAATGCTTATTAAGGAAGAACGACCAAATTGAGAAATGTTCCAAACATCATGAATAGATTCTATAATATGCTGATGCATTCTGTAGTGACCTTTGTCAATGAAGATGTACAAATGGTGTGCCTGATGTTCTATTTCATATTATCTTTCTTGGGATGTACACATCTTAAAATGCTCTAAAGTTTATATTGTTGCCTTTCCAACTATATGGAAATTTTGTTGAACTACAACTACTTGTCAATTTGTTTCTTCTTATTAAAAGTGCTTTCAAATCTATTGAAGATTAATAGGATGCTGTAATTTGACCTCTCAAACTATCATATGATGCATTTAAAAAATAATTTTGTGAATAGATGAATGGAGTACCACAATTTCAATTTGTTAAAACTGTACTTTTCCTTTTTCTGTTGGGTAATATTTGTGTGAGTTCCATATGCATTGCTATATTGCTAACGATATTTACTGGACAAGGTTGAAATGGCCTCTCTGTGGACAATGTATGATGCCATCATCCCATAAAATAAAGGATAGAGCATCAGCAATACAATTATAGTTATAATAATTGGCACAAAGTAATCTTGGCACTGTGTTCATTCTAGTCTTGGTTAACTAAGTTTCAAAGAAGTATTTACATTCATTATGAAATTGCTGATAGGATCAGTTTAAAATTGAGAAATTAGTCATTTGGAAACGAATCCAGAGATAAGAGGGACCTGAATCCCCATTTTCTAAACAAGTGATGGCCTTTCCTCTTATAATTTGTGTAATTTTTTGCAAAAACATGTAGAATTGGACTCTATCCCATCGTTGTCTAATTGGTTTCTCACTGGATAAAATAATGAATTATATCTTCAACATGAATTTGAGGGAGGCATCTTATTGCACTGAAATACAGAGAACAATATAAGTTCATAAGGCTTTGAGGTTTTGTTTGTAGTGGTGTATGATTGGTTGATGATCTGAAAATTAGGTTCTATAATATAAAGAAGACAATAAAAACATAAAAGAGAATAAAACAGTACCGCATCAGAAGGAGGAGGAAAAAAATCCAGCAAAAGAAATGACAAAATATGAAGCCCAACCAACATGAGGTTGTAAACCTTACTCACACCACTGGCATATTAGAGGAGATTGGGAGTTGCAGCAACTAGATAAACATTTCACAGTAAGTTTGAGCTAGAAGTTGATCCCAAAGAGAAGTTAAGACTTGTATCTTGCTCCATTGGAGACGTTTCAACTTTATGGTTGTATTAAGCTCAACACCAAGCCCCAAAGGCAGTCATTTCTGTGCTAGAGTTTTCCTACAATGGGTTTGTCTATGGTAAATTATTGTGTTGTGAGTATTCTTATGTGTGCATGTGCATTTCAACTCATTTTCTTTCATATTTATCCTAATTGTTATGGAATTGTCTCTTGGAATGTAACAAATCTTTAAGCATTTATACTTATTTTAATGATTGTAGCGTGTAGACATTTATGTGCACCTTTAAGCAATCCAATTGATATGAGGCTATATGGGACAGCTTATTAATATATTCCACACCTCAAACAAATCTATGTGTGTTGTGAATTTCAGTAGTATAGTCTTTGAATCAACATGACACATGCTGTGAATTTGTTGTAAAGCTTAGCTTGGCTAGTTTACAAATTGTTTTCGTATTAGAGCAACAAGTTCTAGTGGTGTTTTGCTAAAACTTTGGGGTTTGGGGTTTATGTGTAATAGCAAGTCTGCATCATTTTTTTTGACAAAAGTACCACAGAAATATGTGGTTGCATAGACAAGAAATGATGAAGTAATTGAGAGAAAGACTTGAAGTGCTCTAACCTTGCACTTTGAAAGGGAGAAAGATCTCCAAAGCAAATTTATTCATCACTTGTGATGTTGGTATAATGCAAAAGGAGGAAAATGTAGAGCCCAATCATTTGCACAAAGTCTATATTTGATGAGAGAAGAAACATATAGGTAAGAAAATTTTAATTCATGGAGTTGCAACAAGAAAGGTTGCTAAAAAGGAGATTTTGCCCAAGCTCCAAGAAGCATGTCATGAGGCAAAGAGGAAAGAAAAGTGCTCTATTCCAAAGAAGCCCACCTCTATACAAGAAGCTCCATCCATGAAAGAGAAAAACAATGTAAGCTTCTCACTTAATATTGATTCTCACAATAAGATGCAGCATGAATCCTTTGTTATCTTTGAAAATACACTAAAGGAATTGGCTCCAAGCAGCTAGGGTGGTATGGTTAGTTATTGCTGCTTGGGATTTAGTTCAATGAGTAGTTTAAGATGGGAATTAGAGTCAAGGGTTGTAGAAAGGACAATGAAAGAATTCTCAATCCTATCGAGGTTGAGGAAATACCACAATAGGTAGGTCTAGCAATTATTGATAGTAGAATAATGGTAGGAGAATGCTCTAATGGAGCTTAAGAAATAATATTTTAAAGGGGAGTCCAAAGCACCTTTGCATTAACTCATGCTTAGAGGAGATAATAATTGTTAGGACTAGGTCTTGTATACCTTGCAAATCCCAAGACAATGTAATTATTTAATATTTGTAATGCATTTTAATAAGTTGGCCCTCATGGAATAAGGCACCTCCCTTGGAGGAATCTATGAGATTCCTTGGATGACACATTACATCACTTGAAACTTGTTTTAGGATGCGTGTAAGAGAGCATCTATGTCATGTAAGATGTGTAAGAGAATCTTAGACATTATAAGGCGTGTAAGATATTTTCAGTGTGAGCATGTAAAAGCATTAATAGATGGGGTTACATAGGAGACTAGGTAGAGCATCTTTGACCGCTATTTATAATGTAAAAGCATCTTATAAGAGGTTTGAATAGACCCATATGGAGTGCTAGACTTGACTATTTGCCCTCCTTGTTTGTAGGGTCAATATTCTTGGTTGGGATTTACATTTTCTCATGGAAGACTTACTCTTGGAGAGAAGTGATCGGGTCCAACTTGCACTAGTTGGGCCAAGACTACGCTTTTTAGATCTCCTTGGCCTATAAATTGGATGCTTAGGATGTAGTTTATATGATAATTTTATTCCAAGTATAGGTTGGATTGACTCTAGAAGATAACATTGAGGGTCTCCATTAATAGCATTGAAGCTCATTGTATTGTAACTTTATTCATTTGAGTAAGCTATTTGAGTGTGCTATTGTTGGCTTTTGTGCCACATGTTATGTTGAATATTTTAGTCTTGTAACTTATTTGCATTGCTACTCTCATAGGATTGTCTAGTTTTCTTATAAAATAATAAAGTTAATTTTTTTTAATGACGCCTCAAGAAGGATGTAGGTCTTTACCAACAATCAACATTATAAAGAAGATGATGTTAGAATTATTGTCATTGATGCCAAAGGCATATGGACAAGATTGTCATTGATGTTAGAGGTGATGTCAAAGGAGAACTAATTACCATTCATATTGTGGTTAAAGGACATTGAATAAAGGCTAAAGGCCACTAATTGTTTCAAGGGAAAATCACATTATTTAAAGGTGATTAAAGACAAGTTCCTAAGTGCTAGTCGACCTTCCTTTTTTTTTTTGATCGGTAAGACACAACCGAAGTTGCAAAATATATTAATATTCAAAAAGTTGTATATAGCAAAAATGAGTACCGAGACAAAGCTCTAGGTATACCCTTTAACATCAAGTGTACAAACCTTCATGCATAAGTAACACAGTTTGCATCAGCTCTATCCATACTCGAGCTTGAAGGGGTGGACCTTTCTGGTTACAATCTGTATGAGCTGCATTCTTCTCTCAAATGACAACGCTTTTCAAAGAATGATAGAACAAACATCCTTAACCCATTGTTCGCAGAGGACAACAAATTGTCTGAGGGGGAAATTGTGGCACCCTCTTTGGGATTTAATAAATAAAATTAAAATACTTATTTGGGTTGACCCATATTTAGGCACCCTTTTTTGAAATGAAAATAAAATTATTTTTATATTATTTGGGCTGACCTCTTTGACGAATCGCCCCTCTTGGAGAAAGTTGCCTTCCTTGAAGAGGCATGAGTGGGTATAAAAGAGGAAAAATAATGTATTTGAAAATAATGCAAAAAAATATTATTTGAATTTGAGCAGATCTAGAGCAAACCTAGAGCAAAAAAATTATGAAGAGTATTTTAGATTTGTTTTGAAGAAAGTTGGGGCAGCTTTCTAAAGGAAAATATATGTTGAAAAAGGTGATATTAATTTTGAGAAGGAAAGTATATATGCCAATCTTATGAAGAAGGCTTAAATGATTATCATCCATTGAAGAAACTACAAGAAGGTGAAAGTTTTGGAGGTTGGTGTCTCTCAAAAGAAGAGATTGGTGTCTCTTGCTAAGTTGGGGCTTAGCAGCGAGGATTGGTGTCTCCAGTGGATTGTTGCCTACAAAGAAGAGTTGTAAAAGAATATTGATTTTGTTGTGACTGGATTTGGACAGTACATCCGAGCAGTCTCTTATCTATGGTTTTCTCTCATAAGTATTTCCACATAAATCTTGTGTTTTTAGTTGTTAGATCTTGCATGTTTGTTGTTGTTGTTGTTTAAGTTTTGAAAAATAAGAGTTTTCTACTGATTCACCCCCCTTCTTAGTATAAATGTGTGCTCATCAGATGAAAGTAGCACCTCACCACTTGAATTGACTAAAGATGATAATTTCCAAAGAGAATGTAGGATTCATGTAATGAAGGGGAAATAACCAATACTATGTGCAACATTTTTGTGCTCATAATAATATTAGTGGGCATTGGAATGAGAATTGTTTGAAACTTTGTCTTCATCTTTATGCCAAGAGAAAGTCACGCCCTCATGCAAAGAGGGCCTATAAATCTATCTTAAGAAGCAAAACTTTTCAAGGATCAAGTTTAAAAGAACATTCTTCAAATGTCTTCATCATTTTTGAAGTGTCATGGTAAATTGCCATTTGATTCTTGAATAGAGAATTGCAATGGTTTGAAAGCACTCGTATGCTCATACTTTTTTAATATATACAAATGTCTTCCAATAACTAGGACTTTGCGTTGATGAGGGTAAGGACCATCACGATCTTTAAGACATGCATAATTCTATGAATGAATCAACTCCACTTGTGTGCAAGTAGGGAGGAGTCCACTAAGCAAGGATTAGTGAGGCCTAATAGGTCCACTTGCATGGGGGTTAATCCACAATATTGTGTCCCACTTTTTGGCCAAAGTAGGACATGGAAATCAACATTTTCACCAAATTTTCACTTTATGAAACATGTAGCAACTAAACCATTAATGATTTGGAGATGATGTGAACTAGTGATTTGTGTAGATTCTAAATATATATTAAAAAAAAAGAAATAAATTGTGAATGTTTTACGTAACTTTTAATAATTTGTTTATAGTAAACAACATTTTAAAAAAATGACATTCATGTTGTAACACTTTTTTATTTATTGAAAAGATAAAATTATAGTTTTTAAAATATAGATTTGTAACATTAATATCTAGGATGGATATTTTTTCATAATTATTTGTTGCATGATATTTTTAATTAATTTTCAAAGTAGTAAATTATAATTTGGACAAGAGTGTATGTCTTAACATATAACTTGTTTGACCTATTTTCAAAGTAGTATGAATGGGATGTTGAACGGGCCCGGGCCTATGGAGGTGCAGGGGATGGAGTCGGTCAAGCATTCTTAGGTTTTTTCTCTTGTTGAAAGGGCTGTGAAAATGGAGCGGTTGGAAGTGTTAGCTGATTTGGCTAATTTGCCTAATAAGGAATGGATTAAGGTGGAAGTGGTGGAGGTCGAGGACTCCCCTATTGAAGAGGAGTAGAAAATGGAACGTCCAGATGCCCTTGATAACATTGAGCCGAATGATCTGCCTCCTATCAACTGGGATGATGTGAATATGAATATGTTCTGCAAGATGGTCGAGGATGGGAGTGAAGTGGTTATTTTTTGAGGTAAAGGAGCTCAATATTCAGATGAAAAATTGACAGGATGTTTGTGTTGCTATGCTCCGTGGTAATAAGAGGGAATGGGCTATAAAAGGAAAAGTTAAAAATGATGAATGTTATGTTGGATAAGTTGGTTGTTGATGCGGATCGCTTGGGGGTGTCTCATGAGGAGAGGATTTCCTCTTTGGAAATGGTGGTCAATAAAATGTTAGAGGACAGAGTTGCCAGTCTTGAGAGAATTGGAAAGATGTCAAAGGATTTAAAAATTGTGGTTAATATCAACAATAACTCCCTGAAGACCATAGCTAGGGTTCTCTTTGTTTTAAATGAGAAAGCCCTAAATTGGATGGGTAAACCTCTTGACTTGAGTGATTTGGAGAAAGTGATTGATGAGATCAACTGCTCGAACCAGGTGGAGAAAGCTGAGGAGTCTGCTCCAGCATTGGAGAAAGATGTGCAGGTTGGGCCATGTCTTAGGACGAGGAGCAAGACTAAAAAGAGAGCTGCTGTTTCTATGGATGAGCTTAAAGATGTGGATATGCACGAGGAGGTCATTAAGGAGAATATGGCCTCGGTGAATGCCTTGAATAAAATGTTGTAGCTGATGCTTTCCTTATTGTCTAATCAGCAGGGTTGCTGATGTTTTTTGTTGTTGGTCTGTTGACGGGTTCCTTATGTTTATCTTTTGTCAACATTTTGGTTTTTTGGGCTGCTGGTTTTAATTGCTTGGTTTCTCTTGCAACTTTTCGTCTTTGTAAAGGGTTTCGAGGTCCCTTCAAAACCTGTTTTTCCTTATCAAAAACATATAGCTTGTTTTGTATGTATTGAAATTATTATTATTTGCTAAAACAAGGACACCAATACCTTGTGCACATGTTTTTTAAAATATGTTCTCTATTTTTTTATTTTTCCACGTGTGAAATAAATACCTTAATATTTGGTGAAAAATCTACATTCACAAGAAATAAAATATAAATATAATAATATAATTAAAAATATTTAAAATTATAATTTTTGGAAAACTTATAATAAGGGCTTCATACTTACAAAACATAATTTCTAAATGATTTTATTTGATCCCTCAAAAGATAAGGAAAAAGTGGTTTCTTGTTAGCATTTTGATAGGTGCAAAGGAGACTCCATTGTGGGTATGATTTAAGACTAGAGGGGTTCTATCCAAGGGGGTTTGATATAAGGGGGTCTTACTTAACCCTCTTTAATTAAAACCCTTTAGATAGAACCCTTGAAGGCTTAAACCATTTTTTTTTTTAAAATATGTGATTTTAGGGAAAAATCAAGATGTCCCAAGTTTGGGACCCATTATTGTGGGATGAATCGTAAGCCAAGCAAGAGAAGCTGTGTTAAAGGTGTTTTCATTTCAATCATTTCCACTTTCATGCAAACACATGGGCCTCACCACTTGTTGCAGGATGTGAACAAGAAGCAAGTTGGAAGAAAGTTGCTCCAAGAAGAAGCACTTCAAGATGACATCATTTTGAGTAAGGCACTCTAAACGAGCAAATTGAACACTTAAATATTTAAAGGCATTGAGCTTAAAAAATTGAAGTTGAATTGTACTTTACCATATTGTAGCATGTATACATCTTATGATTTAGGTCCCAAGTGGTTTTGGGGAAAATGCTTTAGATGAGGACCTAGATGTGTTGTAAGCATGTGGAAGCAATACAAAGATAAATCTTTAGACAATGAATAATACTTTAACTGAAATATGTTGTTTTATTAATGTTTGCATTTTGTTATGACACTCTTACAAACTTTTGTGATTGCTAAATCTTTTTCCTCCATCTCTTATGTTACAAATGTACATTTATAATTTACATGATTATGAAGATGAAGACCATTATACAAGTTGAATTGATTGGTCTTCCATTTACAATGCTTCATCTTCCAACGGTTAGGATTTTGGTTGCATGTTGTGCTAACAAGTGACATGTCATGAACTATTCTAGAAGATGCATAAGATTGTGGCATGATGCTTTATGGTTGTGCAAAATGTTCTACATTGATTTTGGAATTGTGTGCCTTGCGAATGCTGTACAAGAATGCAAGTGTGGTTGGAATGTAGACAATTGTTGACCATGTTGTGTGGTATGGCCATTCACGTTGTGCGAATGGTGCATGATGTAAATGGTTGTGCATGAACTAGAGTCTATCAAGTTATGTGGCATGGTTCCAAGTGCTAAACAAGTGGTGTATGGAGCAAAGGCTTGTGTGTGAGATTGCACATTATGAATTTGGTGTCTAGTGGTGCATGTGTTTGCATGGGAGCACATGGATCATTTGCATGTGCCCCCCCTTGAAAAATAATCATCCAGATTGTGTTGAAGGAAATTTGTACATTCTAGTGTAGAGATTGTGTGAAATGTTTGATATATGGAATTACATTAGGAATCTAATATCTCTTACCACTCATTGATATATTGATGCTTTAAGGATTGGCTATTTAGACACCTTGGTAACCATTTAGGTAGGGATGGCCAATAATTATGTCATTTGAAACAATTGGCACTCCTTGTGGAAATGATGAATAATATATAAGTGACATTAATGCATGACATGTATACCTTTGGTGTTGTATGAACTAATCCATCCTAAATTGTAAGTTGTGGATAAGGCATGGTCGAAAAATTTAGGCAGGTGATAGTAGCTTCATTAATGAGATTCTTCATGCTACCATCATCAATTAGGAAAACCAATGGTTACCCATGCATCCACATTTTCAAATGGAATAACTGCACTACTCTTTTTGGTGTGATTGTTGTTGCACAAAGATAGGTAGCTTCAGGGTTAATGTTCTCCACCTCAGACTTGTGGGAATTCTTTGCTTCTATGTGGGCAAACAAATTCTTTAGTGCATGACACTCTTTTGATTGGCTACTAGATTTGTGTTTATAGCACCATTTACCTGTCTTAGATGATATGTTCTTTTCCAAAGGTAGCATTTTCTTCGGTGCAAGGGACTTGTTTAGTATGTGCTTTATTGTTGAATCCTTAATGATTTCATGTAGCAATAGGCTTCTCTCATTGTCTTGAACTTGGCCAAATTAGTACAAATTGAATGAATGGGCACAAGTTGTTGCAATAATTGAGGACTTTATATTGCTTTGACTTACATGTGCCCCACTTTGCATAGAGTTTGTGGAAGGCATTGGGATAGGTGTGAATTGATTGGTCATGTCCTTGGCACAATTATTGCCACCGAATGTAATCATAAACATCTTTAGGATAATATTCATCCTTGAAGGCTTTGATGAAATTTTCCTAGGTAGGCTCAATTTTTTTTCTTGCTTGATCTTCCTTCTAAAGCACATGAGCTTGCCACCACTTATTGATTGACGAAGAGAATTTTAGAAGTGCAATCTCAATCTTTCTTCATGATTAAAGTCATTCTTAGATATATATGACTCGATATTATTTAACCAGTTGTTTACAACATTTGTTTACCCTCAAACAAAGGAATGTCTAAATTTATTGGAATCTAGAGGGACTTAGCCACCAAAAGCTTTAGGTAAAGTCTATATCAATGTAAGCACCTATTTGAGGGCTTCTACAAATTGACAAAGCAAAAAGGTCTATTGTTCTTGAAAAGCCTTTAAATTTTTATCTTTGGTTATCAACTAGATTTAATTTGATTTTGTCGCCATTGGAATGTGTTTGAAAGGTAATTTGATGGATCTTGTGGTTTGACATAGTGACTCATATACTCCAATTTCATTTAGTAGGACATGCAAGATGAATTGCATTGATATCAATGATTTGAATCCTAGTTGGTTTGACGACACTTTGAATGAGGACCTAGATGCATTGTAAGTGTGCATAAGCAATATGGAGATAGTGTTGGACAAAGAACAATACTAGAATTGGAACATAATGTTTTATTCATTAGTGTGTTTTATACATGGCACACTCTCATGGAGATGTATGGGTGTGTATTCATAATGTCTAGCTACTATATGTATGCCCTCTATCTATAATGTTATAGTTGTACATTTATAATTTACTTGATTGTGAAGATGGAGGCCATTATAGAAATTGAATTGATTGGTCTTCCATATATGATGCTTAATATTCCACATTTAGGATTTTGGTCAAGCACCGTGTTGACAAGTGACATGTCATGAAATGGTTCTAAAAGATGCATACGAATGTGGTGTGATGCTTTGTGGTTGTGCATGATGTTATATGTTGAGTTTTGGATTACACACGTTTTAGGTGCTAACATGTGAGAATGCAAGCATGGCATGGAATGTGGATAGACTTATTGACAATTTTCTATGGCATGATCCTTCAGGTTGTGCATATAATGCATGATGTAAAGCGTTGCAAATGAGCTAGATGATTATTGATTTGCATAGTATGGGTTGATGTGTTGCATGGTCACATGAGTAGGGACTTGTGCACAAGCTTGCACATTGTGGAATTAATGTCCAATGATGCACACACTTGTGTGTGAGTGAGCAAAATATCTTCACTAGGTAATTATTGTGGCATGGTAATGTATTAAAACATGCATTTTCTCTATGGAAAAGCTTGTATAATGTATATTCAAATCAAATTTGTAAATGATAGCCAATGCAACTTGTTTCCATTACAAGAGGTTGCTAACATGCATAAAACATCATATTGTGAAAAGGATAAGCAAAAGGGAGAAAAATAGCTCATTGGTCATTCCATTGAGAGGAAGGTGCAAAAAATAGCTCAACATTGCGCAACATCATAAAATGTCATCTTGTAATAGTCAACAAGAGGATGCCAATTATCACGAAACAACTGTAAATGCAAGTTCTTACATATTGGCAAACAAGGCATGGACATCACTTTGGGGAAATTGCTTTGAAGGAATAATGAAACTTGATGACCAATCTAATCTAGTAGGACCAACAAATTGGAGCAACCATCCACTTTTTCTTGAGTATGAAGGATGTGAACAAATTGGAGCAACCATCCACTTTTTCTTGAGTATGAAGGATGTGAAATTCACTTAAAGAAGGAAGATACACATGCAATTTTCAACTTTTATTTGAGTGGTTTTTGTGGAGCCAAAAACTTTCCATTTGATGTGTAATATGGAAACTTGTCATATAATATATAAATAGCATACACTCCCACTATATTGGAGGAGAATGAGAATCACAACAAACATTCTAAGGAGTAAATGGGAACAATTGTTTAAGCCATTAGGTGTGATGATGTGTGAATACATGTGACTAGGAAGTAAGACTTGGGGACATTGAGTAAGTGGGAAGGACATGCAATTCAATATATACTAATTTTTTCATTTGATCAAGGGTAATCAATGGTTCCTTACACATTTTATTCTAACTTTATATAAAGAATGAGATAGTATGCCATTTCCTGTAGTATATTTTACTGAGCATGTAATAATGAAATTGAAAGTTTTTAACTTGTAAAATTGTGTCATTGGGGGTAATCACTAGGTTTTAAATCATTTTTTTGGGAAAAAAGTTGATTGTTGTGTTGTACACTTTACTTTATAGGTGGTTGATAAGGGGCCCCCTTTTGGTTTACTTCACACATGCGCCTCTTGAAAGAGTCTAGAAGTTCCTCTAGGAATGCTACATTGTACTCTATCCATAACAATAATTCATTCACATGAGTGGGTCTGTGTTCATGGGTAGTGAATGTATCATAGTTCAAATCAAATAGTAGAGGTATGGGTGGATTATATTGAGGGCTTGCATTTGTATTTTGTTCTATTGAAGCCATGTCCACTTGGTGATTGCGTTAAGCTCAACAGTAATTTGAAGAGGTGACCATTTCCATGGAGCTTTCCTCCAACGGATTTGTCCAAGTTAAATTCTTGTGTTGTGAATATTCTTATGTGATTACACTAAGATATTTTCTTTAATTTTGTTTATGTGAATTGTCATGGAATGAATTGTCTCTTGGAATGTAACAATGCTCTTAAGAAACTGTACTTAAAACATAACTATAATTGTTCAACATATGCGTAGATGTGTATGTGCACTTTCTCACATTCTATTTATGTAAGGATGCATGGGATGACTTATTGTTGTATTCCACACCTCAAATTAAACTATTTGAATTTTAGTTATAGTATTTGAATCACCAATGTGGCACATCTTGTGAAGTTGTAACAAGCAAAGTTTTGCAAGTTAATAGATTCAGTGAGTTTCTAGAATCTATTGCATAAATGCATAAACAAGATTTAAAAGTAAGTTTTGTTTGATTGATGATATGAGATTATTTTAGATGTTTAATATAGAGAATCATACTATAGATAATCTTGGATCAAACAATATTCGTTGCTTATAATAAGTTCCATTGAGACTTTGTTTATCTCTTATTATAAAATGAAACTATTTCTTGTGAATAGACATGCCTTAGGCATGGTATCAAATATAGATACAACAAGCAATATGATATGATTAGTATCTATAGAAATGCTTAACAAAATAATACAAAAGGCTATTTCGAGTAATTTCAACTTATGCCCCACTTTTTAGGTTGGAGAAACTTCTATTTCAAATAAGTTGACTTTTTAGTGCACATTGCAATTAATTTAGATTCATTTCAAATAATTGGTACTCATAATAACTTTCTTATATTTCAAATGCTATGGATTATATTATAGATATTTCAATTTTTTTTTAATTGGTAAGCGTTAGGGTGATCCCACAATACTAGTTTACAATTTTTGGCCAAATTGGACACTGAATTGATTTTTTTTAACTAAATCTTCACTTTCGAGCACCTATAGCGGCTAAACCGTGAGAAATTTTAAGATGATGCAAACTAGTGATTTGTGACATTTTGTCTGTAGATTCTAAATATATTTTTTTCAAATTTTTTGGAATCAGATTGCACTTCTTTTTCCATCTCCTTCGAAAACTAGTTTTTTTCAATAAACACTATTTTTAAGGAGTGACGCTCACCATATAACACTTCTTCTTTTCCATGAAGGATAAAATTCTATTTTTTTCGAATTTAGATTTGTAACTACGATATCTAGTTCTTCCAATTGGTTTCATAGTGTTTTATTGAATATTTTTTCCTTAATCAAGTTTTGAAGTCAAACCAATTACAATTCAGACATAGGCGGACCGTATAACACAACTTTTTTTGTATTTATCGAAATTCAATTTTTTTTTTGGATCAAGGACTTCAATATCTGGGGCATTCATACTTTTTAAATATTTTTTTTGATAATCTTCTATTTTTCCACATGTGTAGAACAGAGAGTTCGGTGAAAAACCTACATTCACAAGAAATAAAAATAAATATAATAATAAAAATAAATTTATTTAAAATTATACTTTTTGGGAAACTTATAATAAAGAATACATACTTACAAAAAATAAATTTTAAATGAATTCATTTGATCCCCCAAAAGGTAAATCAAAAGAGGTTTTTTATCAGCATTTTGATAGGTGTAAAAGAGACTCCATTATAGGTATGGTTTAAAACTAGCGGGGTTCTATCCAAGGGGGTTTGATCTCAGGTAGTTTGATCAAACCCTCTTCAATTGGAATGCTTTAAATGTAACTTTTTAAGGCTTAAATCATAATATTTTCTAAAAATATGTGATTTCAGCAAAAAACAGAATCTCCAAGAAATTGTAAACCAGCTTTGTGGGATCACCCGTTACCAAATTATAGGGTGGTAACACCTGGTTTTGCTATGGTCTAATGTTTATGTGATGTGTTCAGAGGACATGCCACGTAGGCAACCCTTTTATACCCCACACCTTCATTTTGGCTAAATGATACAACTGAGAAATGTCATGTCTATGAGTTATAGAGTGGTTGCCACCTAAGCCTTCGAAATTGTGCCAGGGGTTGGCGTGTCTTTGTTCGCATGAGTGTGCCTTAATCACATTTTATGTGGAATTCACTTCCATTTCAATGCCGTGGGTTTAGCCATTCACTATTATGATTGATTTAACCTTTGCACACATGAATATCAATACCGTCTTCCAAACCAAGAGATTCAACTTATTTTGATATGATTTTGCACGTTTATGGCACAATTTAAAATTGGTTTGAGGGGAGGCAAAATGAAGTGTTATGAGTTTACTGCGCCAATGGAGTCTCCAATACTACTGGTTAGTGATTAGAGTCAACTGGCTTTCCTGGGGCGCATTATTGATTAGCGCTTGAAGCTTGTGTTAATGGAGAGGGGATTGCTCACAATGAAAGTGGTGCGACTCATTCTGGGTAAAAAAATCTTGGTCTCAAAGGAGTGTTATCGAGTTAATACAAACATTCCTGTACGCTTTGTAGCATCACTCCTTGATCTTTGTGTGCCAAAGGATGTCATGGAACAAATGACACACAAGTTGTTTTGTCCTTATTTATTGGGAGGGATAGTAGAAGTTTTGGAGGTAGCTTAGCTTGGGGTTGGGATACCCCGTCCGCGAGAACTTGGTTGGCTAGTAGGAGGGGTGCATTATTACTCGTTCCTTCTTGATATAAAGGATGGGGAGCTGTTGCTGCATTGAGGTTGAACCTTAATTGCCTATAAGTTCCTTCGCATATCATACCGATTTGAGCCAGTTGATGATTTTGAATGGCCGGATGAGTTTGATGTAATCAAGGGAGGTCCTGCAACACTTTCAAACACAATAACAACCAACTACAACACCTGCCAGTTCATCAAACCCTCAAACTCACTCTTTTTCACTAATTCCACTCAATCCCTTGTAGCCTTGCACATAGACTAAATCGGGTAAAACTTCACAATGGGATTCTTTCAGAACAGGATTTGAACCTTTTCAAGGACCCTTCAGGGCACACTACAACATATCACAATCACTCAATAGGCTGCTTTGACACAACTCACTCTAATCAGGCTTTTAACACCAACTAGGCCTCAAATTAGGCCTCTTTTACAAAGGACCTTGTCTTAGAACTTGTCCAAACCCTCCAAACTCATGTGTGCAACAATTTATATGTCATCAAACCAAGGATTCCTCAATTTTTTCTCAGAAACTCATTCACCAAGATGCCAAAACCAAAAACCCTCACTTTTAGCCAAAATTCTAGGGTTTTATTGGAAAACACACTTCCCAACCTTATCAAATCACACCACTGCCTCAAATAGGTCTAAAATAGCCTGCACACCACTCAAATCACACCACTCAATTCAACCAAAAACAACGCTGCCTCAACACAATACTCACTTTAGCATACCAAAACCTCATTTTTCCACTTGGAAAACACAACTTTTCACCCTAGGGCTTCTTGCCAACACACCTTTTGCCCTCCCTTGCACACACACAAAGCATGGAAACATCTAAACCTACAATATCAATCCCATTCCACCTAGTTACAATAATCATAGAGGGTGGAATGGGTTATAATTCTTCTTGGTAACTACAAATCCTTAACTCTATTTTACATAGGTAGTTTTAAGAAAACAACTTAAACTTCCACCAAGTAGAATGTTAGACTCTCAAATCTCCTGCAAAGCAAAGTTAGTTCGAGCCACAAATGAATCGAAACAAGTTTCAGGGCAATTAGTTACTATATAGGCTGTACAAGTCTGTTTAAGAAGGAAAAACACAAAAAATTGGAAAAAGCAGAGTTTATTTGATGTTTCTTCTTTCCAAACTTCAAGAACAACCTTACATCGATGATTCTCAACACATATATACTTTTCCCTCCAATCTAACTGTTCTAACTTCCTAAAGCTTCCTTTTGAAGTATTATGACTGTTGAGCTTCCTAATCTGCATTTTACAACTTTTCAATTTTGCAATATTTCAAACATGACAACTTTTCATCTTTGTGCACTTTTTGTAATCCAAACCTTCTAGACACCTAAATATGACTCAAATATGACTAATTACATTATAAAATGGTCTCCAAGACCTTATTTTATGCAAAACTCCCCAAAATCCTAAAGCCTAGACCTTAAAACCTTGAATTGACAAAAATCTTTAAATGGTGCCCCCGCACTAGAGTTCGACGCATATGAAACAGATTAGGGCTCTGGGCTACTTACATGGGTTGGGTTTTAAATTAGAAATATAGTGTAGGCGGTGGGAAATAGGGTTTTTGGTTATAGTAGAATGTGTCTTCGTAAATATTTGGATGGACCCACATTTTGTAAATGAATACTCTTTCGATACATAAGTAAATATTATATGAATCATATATCCTTACTTTTGTTCATGCTTGATTAATTTCCTTTGTTACAAGTATTCAATTTTAAGTTTTAGCGCATGGATTTATCCACACTTGTATGAGTAATTAGGGTTATAAATTGTAATTCCTTCCTTTTGTTCATGTTTTGTTTCTAGCATACATTGTATGGAGATTATTAGCACCTATATGGAAGAGTTATTTGAAATTAAGAGTTTAAAGGGTCCTTTTTGGAGCCACATTGTGTGTTGAGTGCTTAATTTTCACAGATTTATGTGTTTGGTTTTTTTGTTTTGCACACTACTTGATTGATTCTATTAAGATGGTGTCACAAATTTGACCTAACAAAGAATTACCTTAAATTGATGCTTCATATTTCAATTAGAGGAATCTTTCATTTGCAAAGTGAGTAAATTTAAGGTTTTACCCTTTGCCCATAATGAAACAATATTGATGTCCTTAATTATTTCACTCAATGTAGAATATCTTCAAGATTTGACAACCTAAATTAGAAATTTACTCCTGTTTCATTTCCTTGGGTTATCTAGATGATTTGGGAGGGATGACCTGGTTTTTCTTGGAATAGGCAGACCAAGTTAGCCTTGGGCCAATTTTTCCAAGGAACAATCATTTTGCTTATCGAGGGTTCCTTATATGGGGGTTTTGAATGTTCCTCTTTGTCAATTGTTTCTATTCTCTTGGTCATGGGGTTCCATTAGGAGAAATTATAAGCTATGCTATTGTTGGTCCTAACTTTGATTTGTCTGGAGAGAGATCAACATGGCATAGGGGCTTTATGAGGTTTTGAGCTTTGTGAGCCAAAAACTGAGATAGGGCCTAGGCTTCTGAGATTTAATTGTTATGCCCTTTGGATGGGGTTTGGTTTCCTTTACAACCCCTTTGAAGTTTGTGTTGAGATTTAGTTATTCTTCTGTGGTAATGGTCTATTTTAAAACAAAGAGGCATATGTTTATCCTTATGCTGTGTTATTTCTGAAGATTTAGTTTTAATAAGAGGTGAAAGATCTTGAGTTAGACGCATACCTCTTGCATACTTTCCTAGTGTCTACTGGATTGGACACATTCAACCTTCCCTGACTCCCATTAATTTTGGTCTAGGTCTTCTGCTATTATGGCTTCTAGTCCGGGCCCAAAGTTTGCTTGATTACTAGTCTTGACCTCCTCTATTTGATCTATCCCTTGGTTAGCTAGGAAGTCAACCACTCTATTTGCTTCTTTATAAATGTGGCTGATTGACTTTACCTCAAGTTCTTGCATTGATTCTTTGATCTTGCTTACTTTAGATTGTAGATTCCAATCGCCTATCTAGCCTCTTGCAAGGACATTTATGCAAAATATAGAATCAATTTCTAAATCAAGGTTACTGAGGTTCATTTCCTTGCAAAGTTGGAGACCTCTTAGGATCCCCTCTATCTCTGCTACATTATTTGTGGTCTCTGGTATTTTTGCTGACATGGCCCCTATAACTTGGGCCTGCTTGTCTCTTATGATGCATCCAATGCCTAATTTTCCTAGGTTTCCTCTTGAGGCACCATCAGTGTTTAACTTTAGTCTCCCCTGGGGTGGATGGCACCATTTTTCCTTCAACCTTTTGAATTTAGGATCCAAGAAAAATTGAAAAAAGGGGGGGGACCTTTAGCTTCTTCCAATTTTTTCATTAGTTCCTCATCCCATGTTGTGAATTTGGATTTTCTTTGCAACTTTATTTGGGAATTGATCTACTTTGTGATGCTTCTTTCAATATCTTCCTTTAGTTCACTGATTTCCTTTTCCTTGTCTTGAAATATACGCCTGTTGTGCTCTTTCCATATGTTCCATACTAGGATGGAGGGGGCAGCCTGCCAGATTAAACCCCATAATGATTCTCTTTTTAGTCTTGGCCAACTGAGGGAGAAATGCCATAAGTTATTGCTTCTTGGCGTTGCCTAGTTTAGTTTTTTTTGGAGCCAATTCCAACATTGCCTTGCATAGGGGCAATTTAGTAATAGGTGATTAGTACTTTCTTAATTTTCTTTGCACATTATGCACCATCTTCGGCCTTCCAGTTTGATGGTTTTTAGTTTGTCGCCAGTTAGGATCCTTATATGAAGGGCCATCCACATGAATGCACTTGCCTTTGAAAGTATCCATTGGCCCCAACATAATTTATGGGGCCATAACTTTTTGCCTTCTATCATTTGGATCTTGTATCCAAGCTTAATTGAGTATGTGCTTGATTTAGCACCATGCCAGATTATCTTATCCTTCTGATTGTTTATGCATTCTTGTCTTGCTTTCATTATTAACACTAGCTTGAGTTTGGCTGTTTCCTCCAATTGGAAGGCTTGGAAATCCACCCAGCTGTGTTTACCATTGTTATCAGGTACTATGAAGTCCCTGACCTTTTGTCCATAGCTGCCTCTTAATGCTAGGATGTGATCCTTTAGTTCTTGGTACTCTATTAATGGTTTATGTCCACACTAGGAGTCTAACCAGAAGTCAATTTTCCTTCCATCATTTATTTGCTAGGATATATGATCATTAATCAGATGTCTACTATTGAGCATAAAGTTCCATATATGGGATCTGCCACTAGGGTTGGCGATAGTCAAAATTCTTTCAGGATCCTTAGAATCAAGATACTTTTGTTGTAATATTTTGCACCATAGATGAGGGTTTTGATACATTTTACAAATAAGTTTGGCACCCAGTGCTAGGTTGTGTGCTTTTAGAATGCGAATCCTTGCACCACCTTCATCTTGTGATTTGCACACTTTATCCTAGTGAACTAGTGGTATTTTGTGTTCCTCATTTGAGCCTTCCCATAGGAAATGCTTTAGGATATTGTCCAGATTGGCTGTTGCTTTTGAAGTTAATTGCATGTTAGACATTGCATAGATGGGGATAGTTGAGATGACTGCTTTGATCATTGTAATTCTTCCTACTAAGGTAAGCCATTTGCCTCTCCAACTTATTGCTTTCTCTCTGCACTTTTCTTTGATTTGATCCCATAGTTTTGTTTTGATTATGCCTTTGAAAATGGGGACTCCTAAATATATGCATGGGGTGACATCAATTGAATATCCTAGAAGATTTGAGATCTTTTTTTGCATGTGGTTCTTTGTATGGAAGAAGTATATTTTTGACTTATCTTTGTTAATTTGCTAACCTAAAGTTGTAATGTATTCTTCCATATAGTCTTTAATTTTGGCAGCTTCCTTGATTGAGGCTTTGCCATAAAGTAGAGTATCATCAACAAATTGCTGATGGGTGATGGCCTCTATGTTTGGAGCTAAATCCTCTCAAGTTACCTTCCCTTTGGAACTTTTCTATATTCTTGCCCAGTGCTTTTGCCATAATTACAAAAAGGAAAGGTGAGATGGGGTCTCCTTGCTTTAGGTCGTTTGTACTTTCGAAGAAGCCATAAGATAAGGTGTTAACCAAGACTGAATATCTTACTGTTGATAGGTAGTAGAAGATCCTGCTTAACTAGTCCTTGCAAAACCCCATTTGTTCCATGATTTTGATTAAAAATCTCCATTTGACTTTGTCGTAAGCTTTGCTTACATCCAGTTTTATAATCGTGCTTTGTAGTTTGTCTTTATTGATAAAATGTATGCATTCGTTTGCAATGATGATGCTGTCATTTATGTCCTACCCAGGAGTAAAACCACTCTGATTGGTTGAAATTAGTTTGCCAAGTATTAGCTTTTTGATATAATCTTGTATATTGTATTGCATAGGGAGATGGGGCGATAGTCTCCCAGATTGGAGCATTCTTCTTTTTTTGGTATTAGGACCAGGACTGTGTTATTGATGTCTTTGATGAACTTTTTCTTTATCCTGAAGTCTTCAACAATTTCCCAGACTTCATTTTCCAAGAAGTGCTAGCATTTTTGGTAGAAAAAGGTTGGAAATCCACTAGGGCCAGGTGCTTTATCTAGGTGCATTTGAAAAATAACATTTTTAACCTTTTCCTTTGTAAAGGGGGCGATGCGCATCTGATTCTCTTCCTCTATTATTAATTTTGGGATGTTTCTGAGTATATCTCCATAATTGCAACTGTCAGTTGCATCATGTGGGGCTAACAAATCTTTGAAGTGCTCGACTGTCTCCTCTTGGATTTCCTCTATATCCTCTATTACTCTTCCTTTAGAATTCTGAATGGCTGTTATTCTCTTATAGGCTTTCTTGATTTTGGAAGTATTGTGGAAGAATTAGTATTGGCATCTCCCTTATAGAGCTAGATTTCTCTTGATTTGGACATCCAAAATTCCTCTTCCCTTGCTAATATCTCTTCATATTCCATTTTTATTTCTTTTTCTCTTTTGAAGTCATCTTGGAACATTCCTTGATTCATTACCTTTTCATTAAGTTCTGATAGGGCTTGCTCCAATCTGTCTTTCTCGGAGAAGATATTGTTGAACACTATCATGTAGTCTAGTAATTTCCTCTTGATGTACTTCAATTTGCTTGCACAATAACAACATGAAGATGAAGCTTTTACTACCTATACATCTTGGTGCCTCCTTCCACCACTGTTCAAGTTGGGTGATCAATTTTGGTCTTTTGAACCTCATTTTTTCAAATTTGAAAACACTTTTCTTTTGAGCTTTTTTTGATGTGATGGCCAATTTGATGGGGAGATGGTTAGAGCTAGCAAGGGGAAGGATGGAAGCATCAAGGTTAAAACTGGTTTCCAATCAATCTTGAGAGAAGAGGAATCTCTCCAACTTTTCTTTTATGCATCCCCCACCATCCCTCTTGTTCGAGCATGTGAATGAGCTATTTTTTGTGGGTGCATCAATTAGGTCATTGTTTGCCAGAAAGCTCCCAAAGTCATTCATTGATGTAGTTATTTTATTTGATCCGCCAAAATTTTCTTCTATTTTTAGTATTGCATTGAAGTCACCCCCCATGATCACTTTCCCACAGTTGTGGGTGTCCAACTAATGGCTTAGGGCCTCCCATAGTTTGCCTTTATCTTGCACCTTGGCTGGTCCATAGATGTTGAATAAAGTGAATTTGATATTGAAGGATAGACTTGAAACCTCACACCTTATCCAATATGTTTAATTTGACATTGCAAGAGTGCCATAGGATCCCCAAGCCACTGACTGTGACATAGGATTTTGAATATGCTTCTTCCCATCCCTTGATATGGAAGACTAGAGCATCCTCATCTTCTAGTTTAGTTTCTTGCAGGAGGATTATGTCTGATTCTAGTTTCTCCATCTGACGCTTGATTAAGCATCTTTTGTTAAGGGCATTCAAAACCCTAACATTCCAGGTTACAATGTTCATGGAGCTTTTGGGAGGGAGTGCTCTCCTCCCTTATTGTTTTGACATAAGTTTTTGATGCTCTTTATGCCTTTTTCCATTTCTTCTCTCTTTTGTCTATCTGATTTTCTGCTTCTCTTCTTTTGTCCTTTTTTATGGGCTCAAACATTTTGGCCATTGACTAGGATATGTTTCTTGGCTCAATTATATCTAGCTCATCAATGTCCTCTTTTTCGCTTTCAGACAATAGTTCTTTGTTTTCCATTTGGATTTTTGAATGAGGACTGTAGGTTTCTTCGTAGACCTCATGTCCTTGCTTGCAACCACTGTTTTCCTCTTGGATTTGGTCCAGGCTCTTGATATCCTTCTTTTCTATTGGATCTTCCCTGATGATATTGTCTTCTTTCGAGTTCTTCAGGTTGGGACACTTATTTTGTATGTCCCTGCCCTCCAAAATCTTATTCCCATTTTCCTTTTTTCTCCAGACCTTTTTTATTTATTTTTGGGGGTCTTGGACATGATCCCGATGGATGATTTCTTTGGCCACACTTCATGCGTATTTGTTTTCCTCCATCTCTATTTCTTGTTTCCAATTTCCTGCTTTGGTTTTTAACATTATGGCTTTTGGAAACTTCTTGATGGTTGCCACTTGGATTCTCACATATAGATAGGAATTCTTTTCTAGTAATTGGATGTCAATATCTAGCAAGGTGCCGAGGGACCTTCCAATCCTTTCCAAACATTCTTTTGTTTAGAATTCAGTAGGCAAGTTATAGAGCCTGATCCATTTGGGCTCATAATAGGCTTCATATTTTCTGGCATCAAAGTTTGATTCCCATTTTTGCATGTAAAGAGGGCAGTCATCTATTCTCTAGATTCCTTCGTGTAATACCTTAGCTTTGTCTTCTTCAGATAGAAAGGCAACCAAGAAGAATCCATTTGGTAGGAATTTGATGGCGTGATCAAATTTCCAATTTGATCTTTCCCAATCTTCTATGGAAGTTCTAGATCTTCTTTTTCTAATGATTTTGCATATTATTGCCACTTCTTTGAGAAGATCAATATATTCAGTGGTTTCTTCCTGGACATCTATTTCAGGAATAGATTCCAGTTCCTTCGGTAGGTTGCTTTGAGTTTTATTTATTTTTAGCTGTCTCGATCTTCTGTTTATCGAATTCTTGATGCCTTTCTGTCGCTTGTTTGATTTATCTTTCCCTTGGCTTTTGTGTGTTTTTGTTGATTTTCCAGGATTTGTTGCCTTTATTTTATTTAGATGTCTTAGGGTTTCTTGCTTCAGACACACATTTGATTTAGCTATTTCGTTTCGACATCTTAATGGGATATCGTTTGGCCAATTTATGAATTTTGGCTTTTTGCTTTCGTATGGCCATTCAAATGGTGCCTTTGTTTGATCCTTATTTTCATTGTAACTCCAGAGTTTCACAAGCTTTGATTATCGATCCTTTTTGCAAGCTTCGAAATCTGATTTTTCGTATAGGTCATTCACAACTTTCGCTGATTTACCAAGTAGAGTAGAGCAATCAATATTATTTTTTGGGGTTTTTCATTGATTTATGTATTTTACTCTAAATAGAATAGATATTTTTTACTTTTACATATTCTAAATAATTTGGACTTATTCTGAATAATCTGGGTTGATTTGTAGGGGTATTCTATTTCTTTGGAATACTTCGTATTATATTCTAAATTATTTGAATTGATTTATATGAATGTTATAATCAATTTAAATTTATTTCCCATGTTTGAGCTTGAACTTTTTTTTTTTTTTATATTCAAGACTTACATGAAAATGCAACTTACAATAAATAGTAAGTTAATGTTATCAAAAGAAATGAATTTATAATTAATTATTTTATGTGAATATTAGGATGAATAAATTAATCTTCATATTGTAAGCTAAATTTAAATGCAATGGAAAAATACACACTTAAGTTTCTAAATATTAATAATTTCGAGTCATTACTTGCAATGTGGAATTATCTTGTCCATTTCTAGAGCTATATAAAAACAAACTCAAACTACAATTGATGCCAAGCAAGTAGACAATTAATATAAAACAATGTAAATGGAATGGCTACAAAATGGTTTTTCAAAATTTAATATAACTTATTATAGCCAAAAACTTTGTCTGTGTGCACTACAATCACATCAACCATTGCCCTTGCAACCCACTCTATATATGTGACACCAATCGAGTCATTTGTAGAAATGATCATATCTTGTTTCTGCACATTGTGAAGTGGATCAAATGCTTTTTGTGATCTTTTGAATTGTGGGTTAATGTGGTTATGTTTTTTACACTCGCGTATTGATATTTTTGTTTTTACATAGTTTGATGGTGATCTTGTTCCAATTGTTTATTCTATTTGGAGTGTAAATTTTTGATCCAACATTTCCTCCTTTCCTTTGATTAGTGTTCCTAATCTTTTATCAGGTAATACAGGTCTTGCATTTGGCGAAATCATCTGACCTTGATATTATGACATCTTAGTAATTTGTTCTCCACAGTTTATTGAAAAAAGATTGGATATGAGGTCATAATTCACGCTAATTAATTTTTTATGTAACCAAGTTCTCATGCTTTCTTGGGTAAATGTTGCTAGAAGTTGTCTTAACATTTCCTTGGGTTCCATTTACATTTTTTTGACATATTATCTTTAGTGATATGTTTAATAATATGTCACCAATTGGTGTAAGAGATTTCTTACTGAAATTGTTTTATGCCATGGTTTTTTCACATGCATGCTTACATGGTATGTTGATGTTAATAATTTTATTAAGCCTTTTTAATTTAAAAACAAGTACTTTTCAAACTATATAAATTCCTAGCAACACTGAAGACATGCATATCTTTGTATTGCAATCATAGTTCAATGATTTATTGGTCAAAGCCATGCAATACAAATTGTTGTTTCTTTATTGTGTTTGTGCTCATCAATTTTGTTTTTGAAGCAATTAATATGTCAACTTCTAATTTGTTTTGCTACAATTTCTAGCAAAAAAATAAAGAACATTATTTTGAAGCTCTTCAAACTTAGATATAGTTAAGACTCATTTTGATGTGATCTCCTTTCTTGAGAATTGGTACCCATGACAAAGCTTTTTAGGATATTTGTCCTTGAGAAAATCAATATCATTTGGTTGCTCTCTATTGTATTATAGATATTTCAAATTTATTTGTCCGTAGGCTTCATATATGGGAAAGTAATTTGTATACCTTCATAGACCATGTCTCAGCTTGAATACACTTGAATAGAATTAGTTAATGGCCTCTTAAGTAATTTCAAAAGAATATAGGATTAAATGGAATAGGTGTAGTTAATGGTCTCTTTAGAGGAGTTAATAGTCTCTTAAGTAATTCCACAATGATACAGGAATAAGTGGAACAAGAGTAGTTAATGGGTCCCTTAAAACATAATCAAATATATCCCAATATTGCTATCAATGGTCTACAATCTCTTGAACTCCCAACATTACAGGGGAAAATAAGGTAGTTAATCCCACAAAAGGTAGAGGAAAATGAATATATTTGAGGATCAAAGGTAGGAAGCCATGGCTTGATATAAAGGAAATTATCTTGACAAACATAAGGTCTAGATTTAAACACGATCGCATGGGTAGATGTAGATTTGATCCTCCATATGAATTTTCCATTGCTCTATAATCCATGCTTGTAAATCATATAACTTAGGCCATAATTTTGAAAATATGCATATAAGTGCATGTTCATGAAAATAAGTTTCATAATCATCTCCTCATCTATGTAGACCCTATAGTTATGAGCGTAAGAGTGGAAATACAATGGGTTAGAAAGGGAGGTCTTACTTGAATTAAGATTTTGAAAGCTTTGACTAGATAAAGCATCACCCCAAACCCTATTTGAATCGTGTATTGATAAGTTGTGGGGTTGGAGGGATTTGTAGAAGAAATTGGAAGTCTTGTGAGTAACCATTGGATCCTTGATTTTGAGTATTAATAAAAGTAGATTTAAGAGCTCCGAGACTTGTACCAAGCTTGCGCTTAGACCCACTCCAATTCCCTTGTAGTCTTCAAAGTGCTTTCTTGTAGCTCCATGAGGAAAGATGGGAGGATCGAGTTCTATCACAAGTTGTAGGGAGTTGTAAACTTCCATTGAAAGGTGACAATTTGTTAGGGCATTCAAGATTTCAAGTATTGTTAGGGTATTCAAGATTTCGAGTAGCAAGATCAAAGTGAGTGGGAACAAAGTGAGTAGAAGGCATTGCTAAAGAAAAAGCTAATAAGAACAATTACTAGCAAATAGATACTTCTAATATTCTTTGACATAGTTATTTTCCATATGGTGAAGCCAAATAGGACTTCCCCTAAGATATCTTCACATGCATAAGGAATTAACAAGGAGGGTTTTGGTTTGTAATCTTAAGTTACATTTACTATTTCATTGTCACCAATGGCCATGATATTGTTGAAAATTGAGTTCGATATGCTATGTATTAAGTTATCATCGATGCTTTTGGAACTTTTTATATCTATCCTTATACAACTTGTATTCAATTGACAACAATTAAACACTTTATCCATATTTGAATTTCATTACAATACCTCTAGATTAATGATTGTAACATATTTCCAATAATTGAGTGCAACATTGATTTTTTGAAATGTCTTCCCTCCTACTCTCTTGCTCGTTATAGGTTGGTTCCTTGCTTGATTTTTTTTTGAATGGTAGTTGTTTGGGTGCTATTTCGAGCATGTTTGATGGTTTGGGGAATGTGTCTTCCAACGATGGTGTTTCTAATAGGGATCTCATGTGTTCTATTCCTCAGATATGCATGTTTTCTTTCCTCTCCAGGGTGTTGATTTCATCCCCTTTATGCTTGTTGTTGGTGGTGCATTGGCTCTCATGCTTCCTACTAACCATGTCACTTCTAGTGTTGACCTAGTTTGACCATTTTTTGTAGTTATGTTTTGACTGTCGACCCATGTGTTGTGGAAGATCCTCATGCTTAGGCCATTTTTGGGGATAGTGGTGCTTCTAGTGTTGGGTCCAACTCTATTATGAAGTTTGGTGTTCCTTTAGGTGCCCATTTTGTTGGTACTGCGAAGACTATAGATAGAGGTGTTGGTCATCTGTGGTCCTATGCAAACATTGTGGGTGTTGGGAGTGCTGATCACCCTTTATATGATAACTTATGACCCCTTCCTTGTGCAAAATCTCCCCCATTGGTGATTTGTGGATAAGATGTGTTTGAAAATGAATATTTTTATTTGCTTAGGGGCTTGGTTTGTAGATTCAAATTTTTTTGGCCTTTTGTAGAGTGGGAAAAGAGATCCTAGATCTAACAAGTAGATTAACTAGGATCAACTCTTTTCACTTGCCCTCTACATTCAAACACAAACCAACTAGGGTTTTGATGATTGGCTTGCTGCCATAAGGCAGAGGCAATCTCCTAGGTTTAGTTCTTTTGAGTTACAAAGAGGAGAATTTTGATATGTGTTTTGACAAGCCTATTTGACATAAACCCTAGATTTGAAAATGTAATTTATTGCATAGATGGAAATGAAAACTATTGGAACAATTGCAGATTTGGAAAAGGGATACATAGAGGAACCTGCGATTGAAAGTTGAACTTGAATTTGGGTGGACAAGGGCGTGGGTACCCTAGACTAGTGTTACTGCTTTTTTGAGATATGCAAAATTTAGATGGTAGGTTACAACTTGCTTTGTGTTTCGTATGACCTGCTGCTGATGAAACTTCCAGATTTGACTTGCACACATGAAAAAGTTGGGAAAATGTTGTGTTGTATAGGGGCTTGCCTAAGTCAAACCCAATTTTGGTGTTTCCACCTCCATGTACAAAAAATGATGATGATCAAGAGGGCGTTCCCTAGGCTAGGTAGAGGCCAAAATAATAATTAACAAAAATGACAAATGATAAATGATAATGTTACCTTAGGCATGAAACCCTTGTTGAACTGATGCTCACACCATAAGTTTCCGCCAAAAGTTGTTTGATGGATGCATGAATTGGTTAATAGACCTGCAAGAGGTTAGTCCACAAAACACAATAGATTGTTGTAGCTAGAATGTAGATGATAACTCCATACATCTTCATGATAAGTGCATCATAATAGCTTTTTATTCACAATTATTCTCCTTTTTTCTAATGCCTTGTAAGTATGATCTTGATTGATTAAAGTGTTGTGAAAAGTTACTTATTCTACCTTTGAATTACCTCGATTGCTTTTTAAGATGCTCAATTGATATTCAAATTGTCTTCTGGTTTCAAATGGTGAAAAAGACTTGTATTTATATGCATTTATTCATTTCCCAAAAAAATAATTATGAAAATCCAACAAATAAATTTAAATTTATAAAATATAAAAATGTCAACAATAACATATTAAAATTGAGCAAAAATAGGTTGGTCAAGGGCATGGGTGCCCTAGACTAGACCTATTTTGGGGATTTTGATGTCATTAAATAAATATTAATATTAATTCCCATTTTTATCTTGATTTAACAAAAACTACCATAAAACGGGAAAATTATAAGCACAATTAGGTCTAGGCACATAAGGAGGAGCTAAACCTTGTGTGAAATTGTCAAGGGTGACAATTTACAATGCTACATGTAGCCCCCACTTTAGCGATAGTATAAACTTACACTCATGCTCACACTAAAGTAAGGAGAAGATAAATTTATTTATCAAAACCTTGAAGAGCCAGGATGACACAAAGTTGAGGGGTACACAAGCCCCCCAACTTAGGACCCCATCAATCCACAATGTTAAGACAAGGAAAGATTCAATCATACATAAGGGACTAAATGAATAATCAATGGAGTACACATAAAAGAATATACAAAGCATGCAAATAAAACATGACATATACAAGGAAAACACAAAACAAACACACAA
>VDFB02271358.1:94732942-94832504 GCA_007258455.2 Sequoia sempervirens | reverse complement strand
AAGTTCCCCATGGACAAGTGAATGTAGTTTTGTGTTGATCCTCCTTGGAAATTATGATTTGATTATAGCCTGAAAATCCATCCATGAGTGACAACATTTTATGCCCAACTATTAAATCCATAATGAAATCGATATTGGGAAGCGGTAAATCATCCTTTGAACATGCCTTGTTCAGATCTTTGAAGTCAGTACAAATTTTGACACCCCTAGTGGGTTTTGAGATTGGAACCAGGTTTGAAACCCACTTAGGATAATCTATCGGTTGGATGAATCCAACATCAAGAATATTTTGTAATTATAGTTTAACCAAGAGTGTTATCTGAGGGTGCGTCTTCCTTAATTTTTTCTTAACTGGTTTGGCTTTAGGATAAACTGTTAAGTGATGCACAAACACTTCTGGATCAAGTCCTGGCATATCTATGTATGACCATGCAAAGTAGTTATTTTCTCTTTGAGGAATGTTGCTAGGTTCTTTTCTGCTTCATCCATTAATGATTCAGCATAGACAGTGATCTTAGGTGCTTCCTTTGCTCCCACATTGACTAGAGTGGATTTTTTTGCTAGTATTGCTGACTTCTCTAGATGCATTGCACTGAGGAGATTGAATCCCTTATCCTTGGGAGCCTCAAAAAGGTTATCACCATTGGATGCATCCTTTTTTTTACTATTTTAGGATCAGAGAGTGCCACTAGGTGGTTTTCACTCAATGATTTGCATGTTAGTTTCATTTCATTTATTTTGCGACTAAAGGATTCAATTGTCTCCCCATAGTATTGCCCTGTATCAAGCTCTATGTCGAAGCTTGCTTTGTGATCTACCCATGATAAGTTGTCATGAAGTACCATGAATTTTGAGATTGCTTCATCGTTTTTGAACAAATCTAGAATTGGTAGCCCTTTTTGGTCCATGTCAATGAGTTGTGGGTATACTAAGCGTATTTTAATTGGTTGGTTTTTTGAGACAAAGGATGTTATGGTATCATAAAGAGGGTTTTGTTCTCAAATAGATTAGTAACATCAAGGGGAAAGTCATCTAATGTTGTATTGCATGATGTAGGTGACTAATAGGAAGCCTCAACTCATTTAGTGGAAATACCTTTGCAAATAAGTGTGGCCTTGCTAGTATTACAACCCAAGCCAAGATTCTTTATTTATTTCTTAGGAACAATGGATTCTAGTAAACCATTGCCATTCTATCCTAGCTTCCCATTCTTGTTACATCCCATGCTCTTCATTAGCTGTAAGCCTTTATTGTCATCTTCCATGGGAAGAACAGGAATAGGTCGTCCATCTTGATAAAGGATTTTAGAGATGTCTTCTTCATTGATATCTTCTTGGTTCAAATCTCCCCACTTGGTGAAGGTAGTAGCCGCCATCTTGATTGTTTCAGGTTCTTTGGTGCTAGATGTGGGTTTCCCATGAGATCAAGGAGAAATAGGTAACTCTCCTAAGACAAAGGTGTCTTTCAATAGTTTTTAGTTTCCACAACCATCATCCTAGATCACTACTTTGACATCGGGTATACTCTGCACAATGGGCATTTTTGTTGTTGAGGTAGAGGCTAGAGATGATGGGTCAACAAATGAGCTTAGTGGTGTAGGCCCTTCATCATTTTTGGGTATTTGGGGGATCTTATAGAACTTGGATTCAAGACTTTTACAATAGTAGAAAGGCTCAGGATCTCCATGGATAGTGATTTATCTTCCTTCAAAAGGAAACTTCACACATTCATGATAATTTGAGGCTACAACTTTTAAAGCATGGAGCCAAGGTTGACCAAGTAGTATGTTATAGGGAAGATCAAGATCAAGCACTTGGCATGTAGTTTTTTCAATAAGAGTTCCCACTTGGATTGGAAGTGCAATGATTCCTTGTGATACCCACTCTTGGTCATCATATGCTCTGATGGTGGTACTCTTTGTCTTCTCAATAGTATCTTCTAAATAGCCTAGATTTTTTATCAATTACAGGGTGCAAATTTTCAGACCAACACCTTCATCTACCAAGACTCTTTTGACCTTGTTTTTATGAATGATAACCTCAAGATGTAAAGCAAAGTAGTGAGATGGTTGTGATGGTAGGTCTTGCTCAGAGAAGGTGAGAAGATGATTGGTGATATGCCCTACCATAGCTTGAAACTAATCGGTATCAATGTTCTTGGGAACAGATGACTTAGACAAGGCTTTTTCCAATATTTCCCTATGTGCGGGAGATAACCTTAAGAGTTCTAAGATTGATATCGAGGGTCTACTTAAACTAATCTAGAAGATTTTACTTGCTAGGATTAGATGTGGGAAAAGTAGGTTGTGTCCTAGATTGAGATGGGATTCCTTGAATGGTTATTTTTCCACGTCATGTGGTGACTCCACATTTCGTACTAGCTCCTTTGATGGTGACAACAGTGATAACGCTATCGTAGGAGGCAACTACATTGGAATAGGTATGTTGCACATTGGTGTAATCCTTAGCTTTGTCGTTGTTGTTTTCTTTGCTATGATCAGGCATAGGATTCTTGTATATTTTGAGATCCTAGTTCCCAGTTGGTACCTCAATAGATATGGTGTCATTTTCTATGAGATCTTGGATGATGTTTTTAATTTTCATGTAGTTTATTGTTTTATGTCCTTTGATTTTATGAAAGTCATAGAGATCACACTCCTTGTACCAGGATGGCTTCTCTTGTGGTTCTTGGTAGTTTTCAAAGTTGGGAAGTGTTATTAAATTTGACTCTACCAACTTCTTCATGATACTTTTGATGGGTTCTAATAACTGTGTGTATTTACATTTGGGATAGTTGTTCCTATTTGTAGTTTACCTTTGTTGCATGTCGGTGTTACTAATTTGATTGTTCTAAGGTGGTTTTGTTTGTTGTATAATTGGTTGGATATTAGCAACTTGATTGTTATTAGGTCTAGGAGCACTTAGGACTACCTTAGCATCTACTACAGTGTCATTTGTTACATTTTTGTTCTTTTCCTAGACACGAGGTTTCTCATTCGAACTAGTTGGATGGTTGTCTTTGTAAGCTTGAGTATTTCCTTGTGAGATTAGAGCTCTTTCGATGTTAAGGGCTCTAGGGACAAGCTTGCCATATGATGTAATGCACTGCATTTTCAAGTGGAATTACATATTTGGATCTAGATTAGCTATGATGATTCCTACTTGTCGTTTTCCAAGAAGAGGCCACTTGCTTTTACTAGCTCTTTGTCTCCATCGTTGTAAGATATTAGTGAACTTTTTTCCTTGATTTTGTTTGAGAGTGTATAATTCTTCTAGACTGACGTCCATGACAAGATTGAAGGAGTAGTGATTGATGAATTTATAAGTGATTTCTTGAAAAAAATTGATACCAAGAGGCAAATGAGAAACCCAATCCATAGCATGACCTGTTAAACTTCAAGGGAAGAATCACATTAAATATGAATCATTTCTAAGCCACTTCCATGCACATGACGTTAAATTCTTTGATATGGTCCACAGGACTTCCTCTCCCTTTATATTTGTCAAATTTGGGGATTTCAAAACTAGGAGGGAATGGTATCATTGCTATGTTTTTGTACAATGGATAAGGACACAAGTTATGTGTATGAGGTTTCTTTTTCTTGCCCATGCAAAGGTCTTGCATTTCTTGTGAGAGTATTTTCAATTGTGATGCTAGATTGTCTTGCGGGTTGGGTGGAGGAACATATGGTGGGATGATGGATGAGTTATATGGGGTGTATGGTGGTGTGATATTTTGTGAAGATGATGGGGGTATTGATGTATATGTTCCCAATGCATTTGGATTGACAATGTTCAAATGAGGATAATAAGAACTTGGTTGTTGTTGTTGGGCATATTATTGAGCTAGTAAGGCTTGTTGTTGAGCTTGATGTTGTTGTTGCACCACAAAGGCTTGTTGTTGGGCCTTCTATTGTTGGTGTACTAATAAACATGCTTTTTGTGCTTGATGTTATTGTTGTGTTGTTAAGGCTGCTTGTTGTTGATGCCATCATCATTGTGCTAAGGCTGCTTCTTGTGCTTGATGTTGTTGTTGTGCTAATGTCGTTGTGTGTGGTCTCACAACATGCCCCAGGACTAAAAAACTTGGGGACCCAAGTGAAAAATAACTCTTATGGCAGGACCTAGCAAATTGAAAGATCACCAGAAGTGAAAAGAAAAGAGAAATCTTTAATCAAAAATTACTTCGTAATGTAAGTGTTTCGGGTACCGGGTACCAGGAACCAGAAATGTTTGAAAAGGAAAAAGGTAATGCAAGTTTGAATGGAAGGCTCCAGTTTGATGTTTGTACTTTGGTGAAAATGGAGTCCGGTAGGATGGAGTCTGGTAAGATGGAAGTTTGATAAAACCAAAGTCCGGGAAAGTTCATGGGTAAAGTTGAATACTGGGTACCGCGTTGCAATGTGAAATAAAATTTTAAAGTTTTGAGGTTATCTAATGATTCTGATAATCCGGTATATATGTGAGGATTTATGATATACTAGAAAGTGTGTTATGTATGAGATTTTTGTACTAACATTTGAATAATGGTTTTATTTACATCATATGTTATAAATGTTTTCTTTCTTTTAAAAAGGGATTTAATATGTGGAATTTGTGATTGCAGGAGATATAGATTGTGATGCAAAGTTCGGGTATGGATGGTCAAGAAAATTGTATTTGCAAACAAATATGATGATGTTTCCAGGTTCAATGATGCACTTTAAAAGCTCATGCTTGAATAGAGTTTGTTGCAAAGATGTGCCAGAAATCGGAATCCCGGGACTCTAGAGTTCAAGCATGCAGCAAAGATGTGTACTTAGTTTGGGAGTGGCTCATTCTTGGAATGTTTAAATCAAGGAGGAACCTGAGATATAGGAACAATACTTCCACTTGATTACTCTGATTTTGTGGGAAGTTCCTATATTTTGTTTGATTGAATTTTTTTGGTTCCAAGACAGAACCCTGATGATTAAATATTAACACCCGAAGAGCTTCAACATGTAATTGGAGTTGACCTCCATTGAATTTGATTACAATTCTCCTATCAGTCACTACATTTCACGTGCCTTGATGTGATTGGTCCCTTGGATTTCTTGTCATGTATTTGTCTTATCCTATCTGAACCCTATGTTCTATAAAAGGCTAGAGAATCCCTCTTTTTATTTTTAAGTTCAAAATTTGTGGATGTCGAAAGAGCATAAATTTTTTCAAGTTTTGTTCTTTTTTCCTATTTTCTAAATCATTCTGGCATAAAAATTTGTATGCACGTAGACATTGATTAATATCAAAGCTAATTGGATAGCTACCTATCTCATGAATCTTTTGTAGTTGGTTTTGTTAGTTTAGTTGAACAAGACTATATGTTATGTCGTTTAAGGGTGCATATAGAACCTACTTGGTGTCCAAACTAAAACCCCTCTCTTTAAAATCTTGCACCATTTTATATGTAGTTGTGAAGCATTCTGGTGAAGTATAAAGTAGTTCTCTTTGTTTTAATTGATTCTTTGGGGCATGCATGGAAAATAACTGGGAGAAAATTTTATTTTTCAGTATTTTTTATGCTTTATTTTAGAGTAGATGTTTAAATTCTTGAAAATGTTCCAAAATTAAATGAATGGATGGAATTTTACTGAAAATATTTCATTTTCTATGGAATTGTTGAATGCTTAATGCTAAATCTACTTAAGTGATAGCAAATAATTTTTTATGTTCATGAAATATTATTGCAAATCTTTTGATTTCATGATACTTGTCTTTATGATCCAATTGAAAAATCAGTGCCTAAAATATATAATTCTAAACAACTATAGTCTCTTTGAGATTAACAAAAATATCACATCATACTCGAGAGCAACCCTAGTGCAATCATGACCTAGTTATCAGAGACTTGGGATTGAACTGAAGCCAATGTTTTCCTGTTAAAGCATAATCCCCTTTTAGATTGTCTTTGTTCCATATCTTTCAAGAAGGATAGGCTCTTTTCAATTTGTCTGTGAAGAATTTATTCACCCTGATTATTGTGAGTAAAATCATCGTCAATAGGAATTGGCGCTAGGAGGGTCATCTTAGAATATTTTAGGCCTTTTTTTTTTGAATTGGAGGGCATATTTTGAATTATTAGTCTTGAGTTTGGTGAGAAGCTTGTAAAGTGAAATTGAGTGCAAGCTGGCTTTTCAGTATGGAAGTTGAAAAACTTTGAAAAAAATTTAACCAGAAATTACATCTTTTGAGTTTATTCACTTTTGGTAGTGTCACCAAGTGTAGAATTCATGATACAACTGATCATGATGAACTCGAGTGTGAAATTTTTTTAACTAGGGTAAGTTTGGCCAGGAGTAAAGTGATTCTATTAATAGAAGAAGTTCTAATTGCTAAAAGAAAGGAATTGTTAACGAGAAAAATACTTAACCCTAGTGGAATTAGAAATATTAAAAAACTAACTAATACATCAAAATAGTTGGAAAACTACAATTATTATAAAGAAAATCCTAACGTTTTGTAGGGAAATAGGCGAGAATGTCGAGATTCAAAGACATTGCATCAGAAACAAGGAAACAATATTGATGAATCATCATTCTCCTTACACATGGAAAACACAAACAAGGAGAAGGAGCGGGAAAATCGAGCAGGAAACACGTGTATTTTGCTCCAAGTTCAAAATTCACAAGTTATAAAAGGAAATTTTCCTAACTTTGTGCAAGATACAGAGTATCAAACTTTTACTTTTTCTCTCTCTAATAACAATATAAATAGTGATATATCTTGGTCTAACAAAATGCAAAGTGAAGACAGGACCAAAGACATGAAGATTTTCAGAGGAAGAGAAAGCAGAGAAATGGACACAATCATTCACAAAAATGGACCAGGGCTGGAGGAAGGTAGAGTATGGTCACATCAGACAAAATGTGTGCAATTGATCTTTAATGAGGTCATTTTCATACATATGAGCCAAGTCATTGGTAAGTACGCTTTTGAATTTATGATTATTAAATACAAAAAATTTAAGATAATTCATTGTTATAGTAGAGCATTGGAAATTTTGTTAAATGAATTCAAAGATAAACTTGTTGTAATTCATACCAAAACTACAAAGGAAATAGTCAAAGAAATTGAAATAAGTTGTTTTATTAGGGTTAATATTTTGTTATGTTAGAGTTAGGGTAGTTAGGGTTAGTTTTTTTTTTGTAGGGTTCTGTTTTGTTTTGCTTTCTTTCTTCATTTTTTTCATTTTTTCTTCGTTTCTTTTGTTTAGCCTCTACATTAGAAAATTTTGCTTAAACCTATCTTACACATGAGAGTTAATTCAAACATTTGTAAAATCGAACTGTGAAATATAAAATGATAAAACCATGCATAGTAAAACACGCTTTAAAATGTACTAAAAGATATATATATATATATGTATGTATGTATGTATGTATGTATTTATGTATGTATGTATGTATGTATATATATATATGTATGTATGTATGTATGTATGTATGTATGTATGTATGTGTGTGTATCACGTATATACATGAGATATCGAAAATCCTTATTTCAAGAGATAAAAAAAAGTCAAAAAAAAAAGTGAACAAAGCTACAAATGGTAGTAGCTATTCAGTCGATATGGGACGCCTCTTCTATCAAGGCTAAATACCATATATAGGCAAGTTCTCAGCGAACTTCAAAGTCACAAATATGGAGATCGGTAAGGAAAGGGGAACCACTTCCTCATGTTCCAAGAATCGAGGAATATCATCCATGGAGGAAATCCCAATGGTAGGATGTGTAACAGATAAAATAATATCTAGATTCTCCAGATATTCAGGTCTCAAAATCAAATTGGCAGCTGAGGTAACATCTTTAATAGGTAGCCCAATATATAGAAGTCATGCTACAAAATGAGAAGCCACATCAGAATAGAAGCAAAAGTAGCAGTTGGATTCAACATACTTTTCCCCAAGGACTAAGCACAAATTTGGCACAATGAAACTGGAAGTCCAAATGAAGAAAACCTTTTCAACACTTTGTGGTGTGATACTTCCTAAGAAAAAAATTTGGCAATGAGAGCAGCTTAAGAAAATTGGAGTATCAATGGCCAAGAAGCAAATGAAAATGCATAGAGAAAAATTACAAAAATAAGACAAGAAAGCTAGAAAGAAAAAGTGTGAAGAATTCGAGAAGAAATGCATAATTTATAGAGAGTTGTGAGGAAGTTGCAGTACATAGTTTCCTCAAGTGAAGTCTTGGAAATCGTAAGCAAGGTGGCAGCTAGATAATTATCTTCAGAGCAAAATGTTAAATCAAATTAATTCTTTGCACATAGTTAGTGATAAATTGCTTCAATTTTGAGCAGTACAAAGATTGTGAATTAAGCAAGTTGAATATTTCGAAGTTAATAATGGTCATTTAATTTTCTTAAGATTCGTATTAATTATGAAGGTTCTTATGTGTGCGGAACAAAAAGGAAAATGAAGCCAGCAGGGCGGTACACGTCATCACCCGGGTAAGTTGAGAGAAATAATACGTGTGAAATAAGGCATGTGAATTTAATGTAGAATAATGTGATCGTGTTTCAAGGTAATCATGACATCCTTGATCCATTAATGAAGTGCAGCGTCATCAAATCAGAATTGCTAGCAGAATTTTTTAGTAGTTGCCATGAAATTTAATCGGACTTGGGTGGTAACTAATGTTTCTAAATTTAGATTTAAATTTGGTGATTAAATTGTTTGTTGCTAAATTTTAATTTATGCATATTTTCTAACTTATAGTGAGTTATAGTTAGCTAGGATTTGGAATAAATTAGTGAAATTTATTTGGAAACACACACCTACAGGAAATTATTAAGTGAGTTTTTGGGAAGTAGTGAATTGATGAAGGGATTTGCATTGAATTAAAAATAAAAAAGTAACCTTCGCTACCACTGTAATTCCCAACCTAATAGTGGGGCTTCATTACTTGCAAGTTGATAAAAGAGCTATCATTGAAATATCAAAAGAGAAAAATGAGCTATCATTGCTATATCTAAAAAAAATAAACTCTTTAGGCTATCCAAATAACTCGGGGCTATAGACATATTGCTGGCAGTAGAGCTATGTTTGGGAAGAATTACAAAGATAACCTTGTCGGGGCTATGGACGCTTGACTGGCAGCAAGGCTCTATCCCTTGTTGGATTTCAAGGATTACTATATTATGTAGTTCAATGATAATGAACTGATTCTTTTCACTAAGTTCCAAAAATGGAATTAATCAGAGCACACATGGATGTTTTCGGTGGAGTTTTACTTTTTTATGTTAGAATCTAGGTAAAGGTAAAAGTTATTGTTTTAAAATATGTATAAATTATAATTTACAATTGGTGATTTAATTTCAAATTTGGTTTTATTGGTTGCAAGTTGTGTGGTCTCACAACATGCCCCAAGACTGAAAGACTTGGGGACCCAAGTGAAAAATAAATCTTATGGCAGGAGCTAGAAAATTGAAAGATCACCGAAAGTGAAAAGAAAAGAGAAATCTTTAATCAAAAAGTACTTCATAATGTAAGTGTTTCAGGTACTAAGTACCGAGAATCAGAAACGCTTGAAAAGGAAAAAGGCAATGCGAGTTTGAATGGAAGGCTCTAATTTGATGTTTGTACTTTGGTGAAACTGGAGTCTGGTAAGATGGAATTCTGGTAAAACCAAAGTCTGGGAAAGTTCATGGGTAAAGCTAAATACTAGGTACCGGGTACCAAGTTGCAATGTGAAATGACATTTTAAACTTTTGAGGTTATCTAATGATTCTGGTAATCTGATATATATGTGAGGATTTATGATATACTGGAAAGTGTGTTATTTATGAGATTTTTGTACTAACATTTGAATAATGGTTTTATTTACATGAGATGTTATAAATGTTTTCTTTCTTTTAAAAAGGGATTTAATTTGTGGAAATTGTGATTGTAGGAGATATAGATTGTGATGCAAAGTTTGGGTATGGACGGTCAGGAAAATTGTATTTGTAAACAAATATGATGGTGTTTCCAAGTTCAATGATGCACTTTAAAAGCTCATGCTAGAATAGAGTTCGTTGCAAATATGTGCTAGATATTGGAATCCCGAGACTCTAGAGTTCAAGCATGTAGCAAAGAAGTGTATTTATTCTAGGAGTGGCTCATTCCTGGAATGTTCAAATCGAGGAGGAGCGTAAGATGTAGGAACAATACTTCAACTTGATCACTCTAATTTTGTGGGAAGTTCCTATATTTTTTTTTAGTGGATTTGTTTGGTTCCAAGAAAGAACCATGATGATTAAAGATTAACACCCGAAGAGCTTCAACGTGTAATTGGAGTTGACCTCTATTGACTTTTATTACAATTTTCTTATCAGTCACTACATTCCACGTTCCTTGATGTGATTGGTTTCTTGGATTTCCTCTCATGTATTTGTCTTGTCCTATTTGAGCCTTGTGTTCTATAAAAGGCCAGAGGATCCCCCTTTTTATTTTTAAGTTCTGAATTTGTGGATGTTGGAAGAGCATAAAAATTTTACAAGTTTTATTCTTTTTTCCTATTTTCTTAATCATTCCGGTGTAAAACTTTGTATGCACGAATACATTGATTAGTATCATAGCCAATTAGATAGCTACCTATCTCATGAATCTTTTGTAGCTGGTTTTGTTAGTTCAGCAAAACAAGATTGTGTGTTGCACCTTTTAAGGGTGCATATAGAACCTACTCGGTGTCCATACTAAAACCCCTCTCTTTAAAAGCTCACACCATTTTATATGTAGTTGTGAAGCAATCTAGTGAAGTTTAAAGCAGTTTGATTTGTTTTAGTTGATTCTTTGGGGCATGCATGAAGAATAACTGGGAGAAAAAAATAATTTTTAGTATTTTTTTATGCTTTATTTTAGAGTAGATGTTTAAATTCTTGAAAATGTTCCAAAATTAAATGAATGGAGGGAATTTTATTGAAAATATTTCATTTTCTATGGAATTGTTGAATGCTTAATGCTAAATCTACTTAAGTGATAGCAAAGAATTTATGATGTTCATGAAATACTATTGCAAATATTTTGATTTCATGATACTTGTCCTTATGATCCAGTTGAAAACTCAGTGCCTAAAATATATAATTCTAAACAATTGTAGTACCTCTGAGATTAACAACAATATCACATCATACCTGAGAGTGACCCTAGTGCAATTATGACCTAGTTATCAGAGACTTGAGATTGAACTGAAGCCAGTCTTTTCCTGTTAAATTAGAATCCCATTTTAGATTGTCTTTGTTCCATATCTTTCAAGAAGGATAGTCTCTTTTCGGTTTGTCTATGAAGAATTTATTCTCCCTATTTGTTGTGAGTAAAATCGTTGTCAACAGCTACTTGTTGTGCTTGTTATTTTTGTTGTGCTAAGGTATCTTGCTAAGCTTCTTGTTGTTGTTGTTGTGGTAAGGTTGCTTGTAGTGCTTGTTGTTGTTGTTGTGCTAGAAGGTTTCTTGCTGAGCCGCTAAGGTTGCTTCTTCTTCTTCTTCTTGGATCTCTTGTTGATAGGCTTGTTGTAAATCTAAGGCATGTGCTTGCAATGTGGGATCAAGTAGTTGTTGAGACATCTATGGAAGATTACAGATATTGATGTTTTGAGTGGGTAATGGATTACTAATGAGAGGTGGAGGGTTCCCTTGGTTTAACATTCCTTGTAAGATGGTAGAATGAGGTGGAGGAACGTATGTTTGAGGTCCTTATTTATTTGGCATAGTAAAGGGGACTGTGGGAAAAGATGAGGATGATGTCATTAAATTTTGTAATGTAAATGACACACTAGGACCTTGAGTCCATTGATTGAAAAGATTCCCTTGTCCCATGTTTTGAGGATTGCCTTATGCAAAATATGTAAACAAGGGATTTGTAATCAAAGTACTTCCAGGATTGATAGAACTCATAACCAAGGGATTCTTTTGAGGTGAGTTAATAGTGGATGAGGTGAAAAAAGGTAGATGGCATGGATGAACTCATCGGAGGGTTGGATAAAGATGTCCCTATTTGTGTTAAGGGTTGGTTCTGTAATATAGTATTGGCATGCCCTTGTGTGTTGTTTTGAGATACTTGGTCTATACTACTTTGGGTGATGGTGGGCACACTTTTGGTACTCAGGTGTGAATGAAGAAGGGTGTCCCTGAAATGTCAAAGTGGTTGTGGAATAATGAAGTTCAAGCGGTGTTTGTAGTTGTTTTGGAGCTTCGAGAATAGGAGGAGCACCAAAAGTAGGTGTCCAAGTGGTTGTTGGAGGTGGAGGATTAGTGTCAAGGGTACCCACAAGTGTACTACTTTCAAATAGTGAAGTGTGACTAAAATCTATAGCAAGGCTGGTTGCAAGACTAGGAATGTAGGTTTGATTTAGCCCTAGCGATGGAGTTGTGAAACCTTGTGTTAAATTCTATGCTACAAAGGTCAGGGAGATAGGAGCTACATTTTCAAAGGCTTGATGTTCCATAATATCTTCCCTAGTAATCTCAAATGGATTATTCATGACATCTTCAATCTCATATGGTCTTGAAGAAGATGACGATTTTTGTGACGGGGTAACATGACTTCTAGGATCAAATTCTTAAGGATTTGGATCACTTGAGGTAAATGTAACTTTGGTTTTCTCCATGATTCTCTTATGTTTTGATCCTGTCTTTACCATAAATTTTTTGTCACCTATTGGAGAGTTGTGTTGAGTTTTGTAATGTTTGAACTCTCTAGTTGACTCAAATCTAGGTAAAAGGGACACTCTAAGTCTTTTGGGAGCAATGATGATAATGTGGGATGAAAAGATGAGTGATGTGGGAAGTGATCTTTGCAAACGTTTTGGGACAACACTTTTGAATTGAGTTTGATGCTTTGATGTTGGGATAAAGGATGCTAATGGACTTAGAAATATTTAGGGTAGACTTGTGACCTTCAAGATGAACTTGTTCAAGGATGATAACTAGCTTAGCTAAGTGCATGGAAAAGGATACATTTCACATACAAAGTAGCTAAGTTAGCAATTGTTTTGATTTGATTTAATGTTTAAGTCACAAAGTATTGGTCTACTCAAAATTTTGCAAAGTTGGATGAAGTGAAGGATGAAATTTGATGAAGGGGTGAGTGAAATGTTTTCCCAATGTTGACTTCGAAGTGAATCTTTGTTTTGACAAGACCAATGTAGTGAGAATGATTCTATACCTCTAAAAATGTTCAAATCCTAAAGAACCGATGTTGATTTAGATGAGAGGATGGATGGGAATGTTTAGACCTATTTGGATTCTCCTAGCTCGAGAATAAAAGTTTATTATCAAGCGGTAGCGATTGCGATAAAGTATTGAAGCCCACTTCCTACTAAATTATGTAGATCTTCCCCTATTTTGATTATGTAATGGATCATTTAGAGGAGTTTGGTATCATGTAAAAAGATCAGGATTTTTACTCCAAAAGAATGCATATAATTTTTGAAGCGCACGTCTATAAAATTTTGCTACCAATTTGTCTCTATTTCTGTGAAGTGCCAAAAGGTGTTTCTTGAGAGCTTTTGGAGTGAGATGCCTAAGTCTAAAATGATGACCTGTAGACCTTTCCTTAGGGATCCTGATTTTACATGAGATCATGTGAAAACAGTTTAAATTTATGGAAGAAAGGAAGATATTTATTGCCACACAGGTGGTGGTAATATGGGCCTTCCAACCTCAATATCAGCATGTTCCTCTTCTTCGTCTAAAATGGTTGATGCATTTCTCCACTGTGTATTTGTTTCCTTTGTTTCAAAAGTGAAGCTTCTCAAGCTGCTAATGAGATTGGGTTGTTCACCATTAATGAGTTCAAAGTTTGGCTGAATTATAGCACCTGGAAGGTTAGGTTGTTCAATGGGAGTGATCGGTCTCCAAATAGTCATGTGGGGTTCATTTGTCAATTTATCTTTGCTTAAGTGAATTGATTTTTCAAACACTTGTCTTGATTATGTTTTCAAACTAAATTTTTGTCCAAAACATCATAACTTTCACAATGTCCATTTTGTGAAAATCATGAGGTTAAATCCATAATTTCCTACATTGTCTTTGGTAAAATATGGGTTTGAGATTAATGTCAAGATATTTATAAATTGCTAAGGATAAATCCTTAGGACAAGCAGTAATATCAAGGCTAACTCAAGAAGTCCATAGTTGAGACAAAGTGTTTGAAATTTTGAGGATGATAGTGAATGTTTGTTTTTGTATCATTTTGAAACCAAGCAAAGTGTTAAACTGACTCACAATAATTTACAATCCTAGGATAGAAATGGCTATATTTGTTGAGTCCCCACTCGAATTTCTCCAAACACTAGACAATGTGAACAGTTAGAGATTTGGTGACACTGGCTCCCCTCCATGGCACACACTTCTCGAGACCACCAAATCTCAAAATCCTTAAAATCCGAAGATTAAAAGGACTTTTTTTGTTTCTACAATTGAATAGTACAAATGTGGGGCGGCTTCAGAACGACCGTTCTTGCACCAAAAAATATTTTAGGTTTTCGGTTTTCTAAACAAAGGATTTTAATAAGGAATTATGTTCGAAGTGGCCATACACGCAACAAGATTAGCTCAAGATTATGGAGAATCAAGAGGCCTCCCAGTCCTTTCCCTAAGGAAGAATTTTTATGTATCACATGGATACTATGGGTTACACTTGTTGGTATGACACATTCGCACCTGTTGTTAATGACTTTCGTCACAACACATTTTTATATAGTGATTGGAAGAGCTTGGCTTTAGCCCGTTACCGCTTGAGTTGTTCCCTTGGGGTGAGTACTTTTTCCCACCAAGGAAGACTCTCTAAAGATAAACAATAGTGAGAAAGTACATATGTAGTTTGATCATCTTTGCTTGCATGAACAAAGAGAGAACACAGGCTATGCCTTTTTCTCACACTCGCAAGGGGGTTTAGTTTTAATCCAAATTGAAAGATGTAGGTGATCTTGCAAAGTGTTAGAGAATGTTTTTGTTTCTCAAGGTCACCAAATGATGCGAGAGAATTACATATTCATCCACTAACAACGTTGAAAATCAAAAAACATAGCAAACAGTTATAAATTTTAACCCTTCAAAGCAGTGATGAGTTTGTTTTAAGCACCAATTGAAAAATGAAGTTGCCTTGTTCAATTTTTAAGCCCAAACTAAAATGATGATGTGAAGGTTCAATTTTATCCAACTTTGAGCATTCATTTTAAACCCAATTGAAATTTAGTGTGTTTCCTAAAGTAGAAAGTAGAAAGCATAAAATTGGGTTATAATTTCCCAAAAGCGTCAAATGCTTGTTACAATTATAGAATTTTTAAGATAGAAAATATTTATTCACTTTCACTCCATTTCTTTAAACCTGCAAAACCATGTTAGCCTAACAACTAGAACATAGTCAGAATCACATCAGTGGTCAGATAAATCCAAGAAATCAAATCACATGTCAAAAAAATAAACATAAAATTTCTTACCCTGGTTAGGCGTTGCTAAACACGGTAGCGTTGCTCTGCAATAGGAACAATCGGCACGATAGCATCAAGATTTTTCTCGGTGTCGTTGCTCGCGTTGGCATCGTGGTTTGAAATTTTTCGGCGTCACTCTAGTGAAGTTTGGGCATCGTTGTTTGAACTTTTTGATACCTCCATATTAAATAAGTGTCGCTAGATTTAAATCAGCGTTGGTGCATTAATTCAACGTCGGGATTTCAAATTGTGATGGTGTCGCTGTATGGCAACGCTCTTCAAAGGGCATCATTGTTTGTAGTTTAAGTGTCACTACAAATTGCAAAACAATAAGCAAACAAAATTTGAGCTAAAAAGTGTTAACGATTTTCCCTCCTAGCACTAGAATGTGAGACAAGGAAATGTCAGTGAGGGTCGATTGCACTTGATTCATGATGAATTGAAGTATAATTTCGCCAAAAAAAACCTACATCTACAAACAAGATCATTCAAATTGGAAATCTAAACTAAGCATTTTACTAAAATTAAAAGCTACAAACTAAGAAAAAGAGTTAAATTCCTAATCTAACCCATTTGAAACTTATCCTATTTTGGAATTAGTGTCATGTTGATGTGAAATGATGACCCTTTCCCAATCCCATGATCAATGAGCTTGTTTCATTCGATTCTATGGAAGAGAATCGATGAAACCATTGTGATTGATGTATGAAAACCTAGTTTATTCTAAAAATGAACATGATGCAAGCTAAGTTACAATGATTTTATGCTAAAAATGCATTGATTATGCTATTGCTAAGCTAATTTAAACTATTTCTAAGCTAAAAGATGAAATCCCTAATTCATATACAAACTAAGATGGATGAAAGGAAACCATTAATGGATGTTCTAAGCTATTATGCAATTAAAATTAACTAAGATAAGGTTAAAAGTGAGTAAATATGAGTGTGAGTGCATATGAGATTCAACAACATAAGTTTGCAATTAAAATATGTCCATGCATTTGTCTCCAAATAGTGACCTATTTATAGGAAAGAAAATGAGGAATGAAGGGTTGAGATAAAAAAGATTAATCAATGGTCCAAGATGAAGAAGATGAGAGGCATTGATCATGGATTCTCATCAATGGATGAGAATGCATGATGAGATTTTAATCAAGGGTTCACACTTGCCTCAAACAAACACACTTTTGACCTACTCACACAGGTCAAAGGTGACTTGTTCAAAAAGTTGAAAGTTAAAACTTGCTTAAGAAGCCAAGTGAAAATATCTCTTTTTCAAATGATGAAGGAATAAGAATATTCTTTTGGAATATTCTCATGGGTGAGGAAAAAGGCACTTTACAAATTAAAAGAAATTCTTAATTGTGCAAAAAGGGGATAAGGAATATTCCATGGAAATATTCCCCCTTGCTTAGAGGAAAGTTAGTTTAATTGCTAATTAAACAATATTTAATCTTGCAATTAGGGGATTGGAAGAATTAAAATGTTTATTCATTAAATTAAATGATTTAATGAATGGGGGAGCGATGAAATGATATTTAATTAAATAACTTAGGGTTATTTGATTAAATAAGATGACTTAGGGAATTAAATTAAACATTTTGATTTATTTAATTTAATGAGACGAAATGTTAACATGAAAGAGGGGTGAATTAACTCGATTAAATTAATTAGGTCAATAGATGAAAATGATGCAAGTAATTAAATTAGCTAGGCTAATTTAATTAATTAAGCAAAAAGAAAATGGGTTTGAAGAGGAAATGATGTTAGTAAATCTATTTTAAGTGTATGATATCGATTAGGACATTTTTTAGTGTCGACAGTATTTATGGATCGTAAATGTCTTCAATGTTCATGGATAAATCTATGTTTCAAATCTTGTCGTTTTTAGTCTTTATTGTTTACCTAATATTGATTGGGTAAAAGAGTATACTATTTGTTGATGATATTGATACTATGTGGGGGTTGTATTTTTGGTTGAACATATTTTTGGAAATTTGGACATTCATTTTAAAGGTTGGAAGCAATTATTTTATGCATGTGTAGATTTTTAGTGCTTCTTCATTTAGAATATAGATCTTAGTGGTAAAGGCTTGTGGGTGTTTTGGATGCATCTTAATAATAGATTTTGACTTGTATAATGAGCAAGGCACTCTATGTTGAATGTTTTTTTTTTTTTTTGCACATATTGGTTAAAATCTATGATTCTTTATCATGATGAAATGTGTAGCTCTAGATAACTTATGGTGGGATCTTTCACATTAATGTAGATTTATCACTTTCTGATTGTTGATCTTTTATATTGGATGTTGGTGTTGTGAGGAGAACTTGTTTATTAATTTAAGTATAAGCAATGAGATTTTTTCACTATTCCTTATTTTACTAGTAGATGATGGTTTTTAATGTTATTTCAAGATGTAGATAACTTGTTCCCATGGATGGAATTGAAGTTTTTGGTCATGTTGTTAGTTTTGATCTATCAATTTCAGACAAGTGATCCTTGGTTTAGAGGATGTATTTTATATTATGTCATGGTAGAAATTTGATTTCCAATTGGATTTTGGGCATGATATGGATGCTCCTAGGAGAAAATATATCCATTGGAGAGATGTGATCTTATGTTGAGGGTGTGTTAACCATGACATCTTATGAAGTTCATATATTTTATATTAATCATGTAGTGGGAGCCTTAATGGTGATTCATGTCACTTTGCTAGTTGTGTGACATGATCATTTTTCTTGGATACTTATGGATCTTGTAGTTGAAGTTTGACATAAGATGATTGGTTGTGCATCTATTGTTGCTAATTGGATTTAGGTTAAACTACATATATTTAGCTTTTGGAGAACATATGCTAGAACATTGTCTCATAATGAGTTTTTAGAAAAAATATTGAGGAGCCTTCACCTAGAGTTTATGTGAGGTAAGCATGGACATGATGAGGATATTATTCATTGAGAGATTCTATGTGACTTGATAGTGCATCTTAGAAGGAGAAATAGCATACCCCATTATCAGTCTATGCTCAATGATAAATTATCTAAGATGTATTACCCACCAAGTCACTCAAAGAGAAAATTATGACATGTAATAAGTGTAAGATCATATATGACATTGTAAGTGCATTAGAGATTTTGCAACACATATAAGAGGAAGGCCACAAATTGAACTTGGAATCTTAACAATAATTACAATAGTATATGGTCCACATCATAAAGAAACTTGAATAGGATAATAACTCCAAAATGGGGAACCCAAGTTTGGTGGGTGAATATGACAAACTTATGAAATCTTATGACATGTTTATTTTAACTTGTCAAACCCATCATAGAAGGGAGGTGTTGAAATATGATTCAAGGAGTTTGGGCATCATACTTCCATTAGTTTGGTCATTATTTTTCAAAACCATTTGTGGTTGTTGAGTCGATGATTTCATATTTATTAGATGCTTGGGTTGAGGTTGATAGATGAGTTGCATTAGAGCAAGGAGGTGCTATTGGATATCCACTATGTATGAGGGATTGAATAATCTTGTTAGTGTGTGTTCTTTATTGTAACATGCAATATGGATGTGTATGTGTGATTACATGGTAAAACATGATAGATATCTACAATTGGATAATATTGCATGTTAAGTTACAAGTTGGAGGACACATGTTATATATTGGTGTTGATCTCCATATTGGAATCAATGTCTTTTATTGTAAATATTTATTTGTTGAATAATAGAACGGTTTCATGGTTTTTGAATAATAGAACAGTTTCATGGTTTTCCCCATGTACATCTTGTGTTCTTTCTCTCTATGTTAGACGATATTTCTTCTACTTCTATTCTTTTCTCTTTTATTTTTCTCAAAAGTAGATTTTACAAGCCAGTATGTTAAAATTTAAAATAGATGTGTAATAGATACACAACTTTCCTATTAAGGTTAAAGGTGGAATGAACTCTATTTCTATAGCACAAGGAAGCATGCACAAGAAAAATGAATGGATGACCTTATGTTTTATGACTGATAAAAATAATAAAATTATCCTTGCTAATTTATTTTTGGCTTACCTCATCATATGATAACCCTATAGAAAAAATACCCTAAAAGACTGCCTATGTAATTTGGACAACCATCAAATCAAATATATGTCATATATATTGAATTTCTATGGGTTTTTATCCTATGATAGTCTTGCATAGTTTACTAATGATGACTTAAATCAATTTTTTTCCTTGTACAATCTAGAAAAATTAGTTTGAGCATTGGGATGGGTTTAATGAAATGTATTAAGGTTTAGTGTTTTGAGGAGTGATTTATTGTTCTGCACCCTTTTATTCTCCCAATTTTCAAGTAGAATATTTTATCTTTTAATGATTGGTGACCCCAATATATATTATTTAGGTATTAAAGTATTAATTATTTGATCAAATTAATAAATAAATAGAAATTAAAATTGACACAAACAAAGATAATTCTATTCATCTACTTTAATGTGACATAAAAACATAATGACTAAAAACATGAAAGCTAGCAGTTGATAGGCAAGACATGGGAAGAAAAATAATGGGAACAACATAAAAATAGAGTGATTGAGGAAAATTTTGAATGTTTTGGGTTCCTCTTTTTAAATATAGTGAAACACCTATGCTTTCATATATGATTCCCAAGCCCAAAATCACCTACACTGTAGTTTTTTATGCATGTACACTAGCTTGTGATGCTCTTAATGTTCTTGAAAAGTTCCTTGTAAATAGTTTTTGCTCCACATAAGTATGGATTGATCCATTTGCAGCTCTTAAAGAGTTTTGAAGTCAACTATTGAACCTCAAATTTTATGTGAAATAAGGTTCCTTTCAACTCTCTAATCTAATTAACCTCCACAAAATAGTTAAAATTAGACGAATAAATAATTTTATCTAATAACACACCACAATATCTACTTAATAAAGGCCCCTAGGTGTAGATTGGATAATTGAACTATTATAAGTCATAGACAATAGTTGTAGGTTTGAAATTTACTTTACAAACTATGTCAAATATAAGATAACCCAAATCATAACCAAACAATTATAATAATTTATCAACTTTTAACTTACAACTAAAATATAATAGAATGTCTAATCACTAAACTATTAATTTCCTATATATAAAAAATTTGTATTTAATACATAGATACAATAAAATTAAAATGAAACACACTTATATAAAATATGATGGTACAATGATTATGCCAATTATTTCTTTAACTTGAAGAATGAATAGGGGGCCCATTATCCCTAATTTTCTAGGGAATATCATACTTGAATATTTAATATTCAAACAATTATTTTGTGTCCTACTATGTAATAATAACCTTACAATTAATGTGCCTCATTATAAGATGGACCCTAAAATTATGGATCATAAGGTACAAAAAGTTTATATTTAATTGATAATAATATGTTTATTAGAATGCCATTTAAAAGTTATTGTATATTTTTAATATAAGTTTTTATGTTCTAACTTCTCTATATTTCAAGGGTATATTTTTGTCTTTTTAAAATTTATATTAAAAGTTTCATCAATTATTTATTTTGGAGTATTCATTTTATCTTACTATTTTGACAATAGTTAGGATTTAATGTTTGATTAAAGTTTGGTCAAATATTAATGATATTTGAAATTGATTGTGATATTGGGAGTTGTTATGACATGATGAGTTTTACTGTGTTGAATATTTTGTCTTTAGTTTGCAATAATATTGAAAGTCACTCACTATCCACTCCATGGAGTGTGAAAGCAAAGTATACTCAACCAGTGAAAATTAGTATTGCAATCCACAATATCTCAATAAATTTGTACCTAGTCTATAAAAGAATAAGGGAAATGAGTTGTAGTAAAATTAATTGGATGCATTGAAATTGAAATAAGAAATAATATTTTTTAGTCATGGTTTGTAGTCTTTTAAAATTGAGAGTGTTGGAAGTAGAATGATGATATCTAATTTGGGTCATCGAATTTTATGGAGTCCATGTGCTTGCAGTCGTAATTTAGTTCATATGACAAACTTGCATCATGTGGAGAATTAGACATTTGGTACTTGTAAAAGTGGTTGTTTCCTTAAGGATGTGGTCATAGTTGTAATTTAGTTCAAATGACAAAATTGTATCATGTCTATGGAGAATTGGACCTTTGGTACTTGTAAAAGAGATTGTTTTCCTTAGCAATATCTAATTTAAGGAAAATTGTGTGTATGGCGCTAGAAGTATCATGGACTTTCTATGAAAAGTTTGAAGTTCATGACGTCCTTGCACCTTGGTTAAGTCTTGAGATTGAGTTAAAACTAATAAGCAAAGACTTATAATGACACCAGCAACATCTCTTCGCTTGATTAAAGATCTAACGAAAAATTAGATGTTAATATAGATAAAGAGATTAAGAGGCTAATTGTACAAAAGACTTAATGACAATTGTACAAATATGTTTTATGATATGCTTAATATTATATTAAGTCTTTAACATAAAGGGAACCCACATAAGTAGGAGGTGAACATCAACAATGATATGGGAGTGGGAGTGGGAGTGGGAGTGGGAAGGGGCCAATGGGAGGATGGATGGAGGATACACAATTGTAGCAGTATACCCCCCAGAACATGCGGAGAAACTAGCGGGTCAACCCGCTGCAGCCTACAAAACTTAGAAAATAATTTCTCAGCCGTTTGTTGCGACAATAGATGGGCCCTCGCCAACCCCACTCCAAAATGTTCCGAACCCAGTTGAGGTTAAGCCAAGGTTTACCTTAACCCAGGTTAGTGTTATGATGATGTTGCAGGTGCAAACACTTTCTTGTCGTGCCCAATCATTTGTCAGACCAGCACGCTATACTTGGCTTTTACATGAAACTAAACATTGTTTATCAATTTCCAAATGTGCAAGGTCCAGATTCATTCCAGAGAGCTTGGAGTACATGTAGGCCGTCCCGTACTGTAACTTTGACTTGAAATTAGAGCCAGTGTTAGGCAACTTCTATTCGGGCAATAGATTAGCGATAAATACGGATACGCCTAACATTAAGTAAGAGAAAATGGGTACCAAAGTCGTGAATGAACGTGCGAAGTAGCGGGCAGTTTAAGATTAGCGGCGGCGAAACTGCTGCTAATTGTGCCGGCGGATCGTGTCTTGATTCAACTAATTTGTACCAGTTCTACGTCTTTGGTCTGTCATCTGATTTGGCGCAGGCGTGTGTTTCAACTTTCAAACCATTGGCCGTGAACAGCGCAGCAGATAATTCAAACCGACGAATATTTTTCACCGAAAAACCGTTTTAATATTAACTAGGTCGTCAAATTGACGTCCGATCTGCTGTCAAGACTCTTTTATTATTTTTGGATTAGTTGCCTTATATATATATATATATAAATTGGAGATATCAGTTCGAATTTTTTTAAGATGGCAGCAATAGGTACAAACTCCACTGGCACGATACGTTCTTTGATATCACAGGGACAAGGGGAGATTGGATTTTGTGACCTTTTGGTTGCAACAAGATGCTTTAGTCAATCAAACAAGAGCCCCGCCCCATCAGTTTAATTCCTTCGATACCATGGCATGACACGTCCTTCAATACGACGAGGATGAGGGGAGACTGGATTGTGACCTTTTGCCTACAACAAGATGCTTTTTCCAATAGAACCAAGACCCCACCTCATTAGTTTGAATTATTTTATTCTACAAATATTTTTAGAGTTATTTTTATTTATTCAAGAGTTATTTCATAGTTTTAGTTTTTTTTTTAATATTATGGTTGTAAAACGTTGTTTAGTTTTTTATCAACATTTTCCATCACACTTAATGAGCCATCATCAAGATAATAAGGAATTACAAGAATCCAAAACGTTGGACTCCTAAATTGTGATCCGTGATAAAGATAATAGGGAATTATAAGAATCCAAAACTGTGATTCATGATCAAGATAATAGAGAATTATAAGAATCCAAATTGTTGGACTTCGTGATCTATTGTTTTTGAGTTTCTATAGGTCTCTATTATCTTGATGATGGATAACAAAATGTGATATGAAACATTGATACAAAAAGCACACACAATCTAATCTAAAAAATAGCAATAAGCAACAATATGAATCGTGGAAATCTGATATCATTATATTGATTGTAGTTTAGTTTTTATATGTTATTATAGAAGGTCCCTCAACATAATTAGATAAAACAGTGTAAATTTGACAAAAGACTTATTTATTAAGACATTTTCATAATAATTACATTTTATTTGGAATATATATAATTAAATAATAAGATTATAATCTGATGAAAGGCCATACATTTTTTTCAAAAAATTCTTTCAATTTATTTTTTTATGGGCAAGAATTCGTGTGTCCAAATTACTTGAGGTAGAAGTTGATTCAATTGTTGGTATGAGAGACCTTCCACTTAACAAGACTTGATCACTAGTGACTCATTCTAAACCATTTAACTTTCCTAACAGATTCATAATGTTCAAACAAAAAATTTCTTTTCATACAACACTATTCAAGAAAAAAAAAAAAAAAAAACTTTTTCTTTTCATACAACACTATTCCTAAAAATTTGATTGTATTTTATGACTCAGGCATAAATACGGCCATATGGATATCAAATTTCAGCCTGAGAAAGCCACCCACTAAATAAATCCTTCCGTCAAGTTAACCCACTAAATAAATCCCTCCGTCAAGTTAGGTAACTCTGTTATGGATAGACGTTGCCCGGTGGTTACAAGGGATCCGTTTCTGTTAAGTTTTTAGAGAATCTCCGTTGTTCTAGAAACAGTTACAAGCAGTCAGCAGTTCCAGAAACAAACCGTTGAAAACAGTTGGCGGTTCGGTATTGAAGGTAGGAAGAAACTGCAACTTGCAGAATGGCGTTTCATCTACAATTTAGTATAGATAATTATTTCATGAGTAGGTATGGAGTTTGCTACAAAAAGTGTATTGATTCGAATCTGAAAGCTAGAGCTTGACATTTAAGATTAGGTTTGTGGGTCCTGCTAAATCAGTAAAAAAAGGCTGCACAAGGCACGTAAGGAAACTGTAGCTTTCTTGTTTTCTTTATCTTGGCGGAGAAGCCGGGAGTTGTTATATAGTAGAACGAGAAACCAGTATTGAGCAGAGACAGAGTACCTTTTTGGCAGCAAAAATGGCTGAGGCTTGCGCTTTCTTGATTGCCATGGTGTTTGCAGCAGGGCTTCACGCTGTTCAGGCGGAGAGCCAGGCCTGGAATACTTCTGTTGTGGAAAATCCAGAGATAGTAGCTGAAATGGTGGAAAGGTGAGCAGGCCTCTTCACTTTATAAAGATTATTCATGTTTGTTTGCAGATGATTTTATTCTGTGTTTGTCTGATTGTTTGCACTTTGCAGAGAAATAAACAGTTCCAGACGACAGCTCGATTACTTTACCTGCGGGACGGGCAACCCCATCGACGACTGCTGGCGGTGCGACCCGAACTGGAGGCGGAATAGAAAGAGACTCGCAGACTGTAGCCTCGGGTTCGGCAAAAACTCCATTGGAGGCAAGTTTGGCAGATTTTATGTCGTCACGGACGCCCATAACGACGACCCGGTGAATCCTCGGCCGGGGACACTTCGTCATGCTGTGATTCAGTCGGAGCCTCTGTGGATAATCTTTGCCGGAGACATGGTGATCCAGCTGAAACAGGAGCTCATTATGAACAGTTATAAGACCATCGACGGAAGAGGCGCCAATGTCCATATTGCTTACGGGCCCTGCATCACTGTACAGTATGTGACCAACATTATTATCCACGGTATTCACATACACCACTGCCGCCCTGCTGGAAACGCCATGGTGCGGAGCTCCCCGACTCATTATGGTTGGAGAACGATGTGTGACGGAGACGGCGTTTCAATCTTTGGCGCAAGGCATGTCTGGGTCGATCACTGTTCGATCTCACGCTGTGCCGACGGCCTCATTGACGCCATCATGGCTTCCACTGCCATCACCATTTCAAATAATCACTTCACACACCATGACAAGGTTGCCTTAATTTCTGAATCGAATCTGATTTAGTCCATAAATATGTCCATTTCAGAAGTTTTTTTCGACCAAACTATAATGAACAAGGGGAACCAGTCTGTCATACCTTCAAATTTTTAAATCCCCGGTGATAAATCGTCGAATTTCTTAAATTGTTTTTTTTCTTGTCTCATAAACTAACTGCTTTTGGGGTTTCAAAATATCAACAGGTAATGCTGCTCGGCCACAGCGACAGCTACACAGGAGACAAGATCATGCAGGTGACGATAGCCTTCAACCACTTTGGAGAAGGCCTTGTGCAGCGCATGCCAAGGTTTGGACTGTAAACTAAACAATCTTGATTTTCATTTTCTTTTCTGCTCTTCCTCTCATTCTAAGCTCAGATTTGAAACTAAAAGCAGAAGTGTGCACAATGAACAAAAACAGATGCCGGCACGGCTACTTTCATGTGGTGAACAATGACTACACTCACTGGGAAATGTACGCCATCGGCGGTAGCGCAGGCCCCACCATTAACAGCCAGGGTAACAGATACCTGGCCCCCCGAAACCCTTTTGCCAAAGAGGTAAAATCCCGTGTATCTCAGGATCAATAAATTCATTATTTATGCTCAACGGCGCCTTCTTTACACACAATTTGTAAACAAATTGATCTTCGTTTTGTAATCAACACACAGAATCCTTCATACAAGCAACTGATTTACTGATTCTTTACCATCGAACTTCAATTACAAAATTATTTCTTAAAAAGGTGGTGGATTTGTTCTGAGAGGTTACTTGTGTTTGTTTGGCAGGTGACGAAGCGAGTGGAAACGGCGCAAAGAAGATGGAGGCACTGGAACTGGAGATCACAAGGGGATTTAATGCTCAACGGCGCATACTTTACACCGTCTGGCACAGGCGCAGCTTCCAGTTATGCAAAGGCTTCCAGTCTTGGAGCCCGCTCTGCATCCCTTGTGAAAGTTCTGACAGGTCAAGCCGGGCCTCTCAAATGTGGAGGTCGATCCGGCACACATTGTTGACATTTAAATGCTCTTGTACAGTAAAGATTTCACGGAAAAATACAGAGTCTTGTGAAGATTTCAGATTTCTGATTTCCAACCTCGCCCTGCGCATACACTAACCAAACCTGCGGTCATATGAAAGAGCTTAGCTTTGCTCGTATTATTTACGCTTCGCCGCCTATTTGTTGCACGCGCGCAAGAGTTGTAATCACGCATATACGTTTGTTTTCGGCAACACTGTTTGCCCGGGAAATAAAGATTTTGTGCTTAATTGTTTGCCTGGTTCGCCACTTTGGCGAAAGTTTAAAATTGCCTTGAAAAAGCGGTGAATGAAAGATGCAGTTGCACATGACATAATAATGGCGTCGAATAATAACTGTGTCTCTTTATACACGTATAATTTAGTCCGTAGTCCACCCGACAAAGTAACTTTATGAGCTTTTTGGCATGTTCGGGGTACAATTTACAGCTCTCATTTGAAGCGTGTGGTAAACATACGATCACCGGCCCCCCATTAATGAACACTATTCTGTTCAAATGGATTTGCCTGTAATTCCTCCATTTTTTTCTGCACAAAATTGCAAATTTTCAAGAAATTCACCAAACTACTTTTTGAATACCTAACTCTGCAATGAATAGGTATAGGTTGGTGGTGATTCATAAATTTCTTGAAGAGTTTGTTGAGTGAGGGTTATATTTTTCTTTAATAAATTTTTAAATACATTATTTAATTTAATGGTTTGAAAATAATGGTTTGTGAATAAGAGTGGAAAATAATTTGAAGAGGGTTATATTTTTTTAAGTTATATTTATAATAGATCAATTTAACTTGTCAACAAAGATAGATAATAATAATCATTTTTTTCTTAGTCAATTTTTTGGGTGGGTCATCTTAGTAATTTGTGGACAAAGATCAAAGACAATTAAGTGAGGGTCATGTTATCCTTGATCAAATCTTTAGATGGACCAAAAAGCTCGAAGACAACTAAGAAGATGATGTTATCCTTGTTCAAACTTTTAAGTGGACCCAATTCAATGATTTGTGAATAAAGATTGTAGACAACTAAGCAAGGGTCATATTTTGTTGGTATCAAATTCTTGTTCATCAAAACTTTTGTTGGTTCAATTTAATGATTTGTGAATAAAGACAGATTTAGACTCTACCAATCTAGAAATTGATGCTCTAGATTCTAGACATTGGATGTTAAAGGGTTTGTCATTTTATGACATCTTAAAATACAATTTAAAATGTTATATACTTCAAAATTGATAAGCAACCATTAATTTCAATTTTTAAAAACAAAGATCCATTTCAATATATAAAACTAAACTAAACTAAATACAATATATGGATTTCCAACCTCATTGATTGTTGTTATGGTTGTTCTTCTATTGTATTTTTGCTTTGTTTCTCAAGTTTTAGGACTCATTTCATTGTTGATTCTAATTTCATATTGTTGTTACCTTTCTTGATGTACCAAATTTAAGACAAGTGAGAGGACCATGTTATCATTGTTCAAACCTTTAAGTGGACCCAATTCAATGATTTGTGAATAAAGATTGTAGACAACTAAGAAAGGGTCATATTCTTGTTGGTCAAACCCTTTGTTGGTTCAATTTGATGCCTTGTGAATAAAGATCCATTTGAACTTTATCAATCTACAAATTGATGTTCTAAATTCTAGACATTGGATGTTAAAATGAATTAGGGTTTGTCCTTATATATAACAACCTAAAATACAATTTAAAATGTTATATACTTTAAAATTAATAGGCAACTATTAATTTCAATTTTAAAAAACAAAGATCTATTTCAATTTATATAAAACAAAATTAAACTTACAATATATCGATCTCAAACCTTCTTGATTGTTATTATAATTGTCCTTTTATTATAATTTTGTTTTGTTTTTCAAATTTTAAAGCTCATTAATTCTAATTTCATATTATTATTGTCTTTCTAATGTACCAAATTTAAAATTTTAATATCCTTTAAAACCCCTTTTCAATCCATAAATCTAATAACATAGCTTAGCCACAAATCATGTGGATAATGTTTATTATGTAACATTGAGATGAGCTTTACTTGGATAATGTTTATTATGTAACATTGAGATGAGCTTTACTTTAGACAAATCTAACGTAGTCTGCTTTACTTTATAGAAATGTAATAGTTAAATAAGGAGTCATAAAGTGAGCCCACCTTTGGGGGGACACCACACTTGGGTGGAAGAAATATTCTTTTTGACTTTGTAAGAAACGATTCGTTAAAATGGGTTGGTAAAAGTATAATGCGAGTAATCTTGTTTGCGTATTATGTTATTAATTTGCTTGCCTCCACCTAATTTTGTTGACCTTCATTGAATTTATTGTGTTTTCTTAGATCGCTTTTTAGTACAAAGTATGCAATAAAATCATTATCTCTCAATTAAAACGAATACTCTTTGTTTGCCTAAATCATCGAATGTATGACTTAATCAATTCTAAAAGGAAAATTGCAGACTCCACTTTCTCCACTAATGTTTTCACCCACTCTTCCACCATTAAGTATGAGCATTATGAAAATGCTTTGATGATGTTTAAAATAGAGTTAATATTTTTTATTAAAAATAATAGCATATCAAAAAGTTAAATAGTTCAATTGTTTGATTATAATTGGTAGGGTGATATCATCCATCAAAGTTAAAATTTTTGGAAGTATGATATAAGAAATGAGGTCAGAATTACATCGTAGAAGACTTTTTTAAAATAGATACCCTTTAGTCCTTCACTCATACATATTGAAACTCATGAATGATATAAAATCCCCATAAATTATTTTTAAAAAAATCGTAAGATTTTAAGATCTTTTAATTCTTAAAGTTTCTTCCATTTAATATGTAATATAAAATCAAGGGTTGATCTTGTAGTGTGTTGGTTAAGTTGTGGAATTGTTGATATTGCTACCAAGGTTCAAATCCTCTTTGGGCTACTATGATCGTAGGCTTGTGCTTGGGTTGGTGTGCTTGCAAACTCTCTACCCTCACTGAACTACCATGCTTGTGGATTTGATTAGTTGTTGTGTGTTAATGTCGAAGATGAGGCCTCACTAATTCATAGCTCCAATCAATAATATAAAAACAATGTGCATTTAATATACAAAGATATGTGGACTTTAAGTATAAAATTTATGATTAATAGTAACTTAATTTATGTATTCAAAGAATCCTCAATTCAAAAAATTTAAATATATATTATTTTTTCCACAACATGACCAATCCAATTATATGAAAATCATGAAAGAGGAGGAGTTCAAGTAAAAATTAACAAATACACCTTTAACATCATGGATAGGTATTATCTATTGTCTAACAAAGACACTCAAGATATTAAATGTTTGACCTTGTTTCACAAAATTTGTATAGAGAATTTTTTGTATTATTTGCATCAAGAATCATATGTACACTAAAAAAATTAAGTGTAATAATGATATAATCCAAAATATAATCATGGCATAAACCAAGATATTGTAGGACATATCATTTTATTGATTCCTCATCATTCTTAATCACCCAAAGATTGTGTAGTTTCAAGAAATATATTATATCTTGCATAGTACTAAAAGATCCTTATCAACCTCCTTCAAAAAGTACAAATTTTACTCTAGATACATTCATTCATATACTCCAAGATAGAAAGAATAAAGTATGAGAAAAGTTGAACCTTGGATCCATTGCACTTTAAAAAGAATCAAATATATGTAGAAAAATGCACATTCTATCAATGAGTGAAAGTTTAAAGTTTGCCACAATTCAAGTCAATTTATTAACACAAGTAAATTTAAATATTTATAACTAAAAGTTCATTTTAGTCAAATATATGGTCTAGTTGGATTCAACCTAGCTAAAGCATATATAAGACAAGACTTTTTCAATTGGAAGTGTCCACTAAATACATACACAACATCATTTTGAGGTCAATTTACCAAAAAATAACATTATTCAAAAAAAAAATTACAACTCTTACTCATGTAAATAATATTTTCTAAGAAATATAGAAAATATGCTTTTGTAAATCTATAACTATAATTTCAAAAAAAATTAATAGTTTTACTTTTTTTCTAAATGAAGGTCATTAGTACCAAAATATAAAGTTGATTGTCTAATATATATGATGCACTAGAGAAAAGATTTCATATCGAGATGATATATTTTTTATATTTTAGATAAATAATTAAGACAAAAGATGAAATTCATCAAAACAATTGTATTTTGTACACAAATTTTAAGATTTGTTAAAAAAAAGTATATTTATGAAAATGGAGAAAAAAATAATCAATGCACTAAAATTTAAAATTATAAACATAAATGGACAACAAAATTCAAAAACTGCCATATAAAAGCAACATTCCACTTAACTTTTTTAAACATTTTATCAACAACTAAATTATAATATTAATTTTACAAAAAAACTATATTCAACTTTTTTATTTTTATTTTTAAATACAAACATAAAATACACTTAAAATCTACATTTCATTAAAGTTTACATTAATTCAAAATTTAAAACATGTGTCTCTTTCTAGTGATTCAAGTTAAAAAGCTAGATCAATCTTTATAAAAGTGTGACAACTTTGAACTTTCACCCTAATGTATAAATCAACAAAATATCTACAACATAAAAATGTTTGAATTGATTAATTTTGATCATTTTACAGTTCAAATTAATCAAATATCAAAGGCCACAATTTCTATATAGCTTGATTATTCTTATATACTATTACTTTTGGATTTCTTTTATATTTTTTCTTCTCTTTCTTTTTTGAATTGAAATTTATGGTGTTTCTTCATGTTCATATTTAATATGTAGATGATGCAAATCCACCTATAATGGTGCATGTTGACACAAGTGGCCATGAACCTTTTTTTTGTTTCATGACCTCTTTTTATTTGTTTTGTTTTACTTTTGTATTTGTTCCGTATGGATTTAAGATGATGCAAATACATGAAATTTTTGCAACAAACTTTCATCATGTTAACAAAAAAACATAGTTTCCTTTACTTTACACTTATATGTTTTACCTTTTGATAAAGCCATGTTTGTTTTGTTGCTCCTCTTAATCATCTATTTCTTTTTACATTTCTTATTTTGACAGTTTTCTCCTTTCTATTGATTTTTTTCATGATATGGTTTGGTCTTTTTCTAGTCTCATGTTTGTTGCACCTTCCCCTATTTCACCTACACACATTCCTTTTGTTCACTTGCTACATGTTGTGACCTTTTCACACATCGCCCCATTCAAGATGGGGACCCCCTAATTTTTGCTCCATTCTGGTCTTTTGGCTTGGGTTTTTCTCTCTCTCTCTCGCTATGTCTCTTTTCTGATGTCCGTCTTTCTGGGGTTGCGCCCGTCAGTGAGTTTAAGCATGAAACTGACCAAGTCTAAAATTAGGGTTTCACTGTTTCTGGTCAGTCCAAGGTCAAGCAAAATGAATAAATTGAAAATTGAGCTTAATATTGTTGTCAGCATGCTTCCAGCAGGCTTCCAGCAAATTTTCATCCGATTCCAAGGTACTTACTATTTTTAGTAAGTGTGAAATTCAGGGCAATTTGTCAGCATTTTTGAATTTTCAACAGTCACACTGCATTCAGAGCATATCAGGCTACTTGCATGCAAAATTTGAGCGAAAACCGACAACTTACTATTTTTAGCAGTCCTGCTTCCGGCACGAATTTCAGGGTGCAGATGCAGAGTTTTTCTTTGCATGTCTGCATATTCCTTCTGGGTTTTTCGAGACCTTTGCGATGATGTAACATGCAAAGCGAGACGATCACTTTCAGAATTCAGTCTTCCGAGGCTATTTTTAGGGTTAGCATGTCAGGGTTTCTTTTGCATGTCGGGTGATTCATGGTGGGTTTTTCGAGAACTTCGCGATGGTGTGACATGCAAACAAAGATACTCACTCAGTAAGGAACTTGCTATTTTTAGCAGGTGTGTCCCGGCAGCCGCCTCCCAGCATTCAAAATTACAAGCCGATCGCAGTGCCACAGAAACGAAGACGAACAGATATCATTTGATACGCATGCGAGCGAATTACCAACCAAATAGGCGTAAAAAGTCAAAATTTTAAAAACCGATGTAAACCATCGCGATCGGCATCCATCAGGCTATCTGGCTGGTGAAATTTCAAGTCAAACAGAGCACTTACTATTTATAGTAAGTCAAATCGGAAACTGGCTAAAAATAGTAAATCAGCTGCATGCGTCAGTGTCAGCCGACAGGTCACGTGGTGAGGAGCGCCTCATTCAAATTTCAACTCGATCGGAGCATGGGAGCTATCAGAAACATGAGGTTACTATTTATAGTAAACCACCTTCAGAAACATGCTAAAAATAGCAGGGTGACTAAAAGTGGCAGTGCCGACAGGTTGATAAGGTTATGAGGATGCCGTGTGCAAAGTTTCAAGCCATTCCGGGCTTCAGAGATACAAATTCAGAGGACTTACTATAAATGGCAGGGTATGAAATACTGGCGAGGAACGAGAAAATTTGTCTAAGTCTGGAACTTCATCCAGAAGACATAGCAAATGCGCCAGGTGAGTAAGAAAGCATGAAAAAATTCTAAGTATGGCATTCATCCTGCTCAGGGGTCAAAATGCGCCCAAGGCACAAGAAGTCAAAGAAAGTCAATGATGTTCATCCTCCTCCAGAGGCAAAATGCGCCCAAGGAAAACTCAGAAAAGTTGAAAAATTTTCTAAGTGTGGAAATCCGCCACCCCCCTCAAAATGCGCCCAACTTGCAAGTTCATCCTTCACAGAGAGCAAAATGCGCCCAAGTTGTGAGTGGTCAAAGCGAAGTCAAAGTTTCTCATCCTCCTCCAGAGGCAAAATGCGCCCAAATGCATGCATATCAAGACAAAAAAATAGAAGGCGAAGGGTCACTCCAAAAGGTTTATCCACCAGACATGTCAAAATGCGCCCACAAGGCAAGGAAGGTCAACGAGTCAACACTTTTATCCTCCACCTCCATAAAAATGCGCTCAAGTTGAAGCAAGTCAACAAGTCAAAGCAAACTCGTCCTCCTCAGGGGGTAAAATGCGCCCAAACTAGCTCAAGTCAAGACAAAAATGGGAAGTCGAAAGGTCATCCTTCACACACATAGAAATGCGCCCATGTTTAGGTGTAAAAGGTAAGTGCAAGTGGTAAATAAGGTGAAAGATGCTCCAAGGCGTGGTGAACACAGGGTAAATGCTAGGTGCGCCAAGAGTGAGGGTAGGTGGTGAAGTGTTAGAAAAATTCCTAAGGCGTGGTGTGTGTTGGAAAATATTTGAAGGTGGTAAAGTGTTAGGATTTTTTTTTCTAAGGCGTGGTGAAGAAATATGTGTGAGGTGGTGGAAATAAAATGGCAAGTGCTAGGCGCCTTGGGTAAAAATAAAATATTTTCTAAGTGTTGGAGAATTTGCCTAGGCGTTGGAATATTTTTCTAAGATGTGAAGTGTTTGCGAGTGGCAAGTGAAGATAAAATATGCAAGGCGCCTCTGTGAATAAAATTTTTCTAAGTGAAGATGATACTGGCAAACAAATAGAATTTTCTAAGGCAAATTCTCATAATGCAAGATGATTTAAAATTTTTCTAAGGCAAATTATTTTCTTCTTAGAAAATGCGCCTGGAGCTCAAGGTGGTGAAATTTTTCGAAGCACAAGCAGATTCTCTCAGTGATGAAGTCAGGGATGCAGGATGAATTCAAGTTTTCCGAATTGGAGCAACACAGAGTGATCACAGGCGAAGAATGGATTTTAATTTGATAAAATAATATTTTTCTAAGGTTCAAAATTGAAAAATTAAATGAACCCGTTCGTTGGGTACCCATGAATTCGAGGTGTTCTGAAGAAAATTTTCTTCTGGGTACTGGACGTTCGTGATGAATGATGGATTTCCTAGTCTTCCGAACTTCGCCGACACTTTTTCAGTGAAGAATTTAATCAGTGCTCAAATTGTGAATTTTCCTAAGGGAAAATTTAAAATTTTCTAAGGCAGAGTGAATAAAATGTGTTTTCAAAATGAATTTTCTTCGAACGATGGACTTGAAGTCAGTTGCCTAGATAACTTTAATTAAATTCTTCGAGGATGAATTTTCCAGAGCAGAGGAGAAGTTAAGTTCGAATTCAAGTGACAGAGCTCCGGCTGGTGGATTAAAAAAGATGAATTAAATTAAATTTTCAAGAATGAATTCAAAAACGCCAGTCAAAGTCAAGTTTCTAGAAGAATAATATTCCCGACGACTGGAGACAAGTGTCAGAAACACCAGAGAGGGAAAATTCGAATTCTTGAAGTGGAGTAGTGGAGTTTAATTGCACTGGCTAAAATTAACTTCTTCTAGAATTTGAATTTTAGCTATAAAATGAACAAGTTTTTTCACTTGTTTTCACAGCTGAGGAAGTCGAATTTTCTCTAAGTGAAGTGTTGCAGTGAGTTGTGGCTTGAAGAGTTTGAAATTTTGCTAAGTCTAAGTGAGTTGCTGAAGTTCGAATTTTGTTGAAGCTCAAATTTGCAGCTGAAAGGACGCCTTGAAGTTGCTGAGGGAGGTACGCCTTGAGTTGCTGAAGATGTACGCCCTTGCTGGTTAAAGAAGTATTTGTTGAAGTATAGAGGTACGCCCTTGCTGGTTAGAGAGGCTTTTGCTGAGGATTATGCTGAGAGGACGCCTTATAGTGAATTGAATTGTTGAGAACTTAAAAGGCACGAACTTGCTAGTTTGCTGATTGTTGATTGCTGATACAAGGTTACGAAGTTCAAATTGCTGATTGGGGTGGAGGAGTGAAGTACTTAGAAATATGTTCTAAGTGTTGGAATTCAAGAAAAGAAGCTGAGGTTTGCAAACACGAGAGTTATTGCAGCTTCTAGAAATTGACTGCAGCCCCTACACAATGCCTTATTTTATTAAATTTAATTGCTGATGAATGTTTGTTATGTTGCAGATGGCTGAAGCGAGGACGACCGGAAAGGACAATGGTGCCTCAAGACAAGCTGTGATCAAGAAGCTCAGCAAAACGTTCATGCCAGAGTCGAAGTTTATTTCAAAGCTGGGCAAGTTGACAGACACTAACCTGGGCTCTGTCAACCTGGAGACCTTCAAGAACAGGATGTTTGGAATTGGAAGTCATCGAGCTTCAGTCACTTCGCACAACATCGTCCGAAGTGGGCTATATGCAGCTGCTGGTTTTCCACTAGCCATTCAATGCTCGGAGCTGATGATGGAGTGTGCTAATTGCTACGAGAAGGAACACCGGTCGATCATGTCACCAGATGGCCAAGTGCTCGCTAATCTTACTCTAGCAGCCATTGGCGAAGCTTTCGGGATCCCGGTGCACAAGAACATGATTTATAAATCCAGGGAGCGAGCGGAGCGGATGTATGCTTCTTCTTTTTAGCGATGCATGGATACAATTAATACCCACTGGATGAGCACTCCCAAGCCTTCTCGAACGAAGTTTCCCAAACAGATCATAGTGGACGACTTGAAGCAGGAATACTGTGATCTCATCATGATGCTGAGCAGGGTTGGAGGTTGTGCACAGTCTTTCATCTTTGAACCTTGGATGTTTTACTACATCAACCTGGTGCTAGAAGGAAAGCATTATGTCAATTGGGCAGAGATGATGAGCGACAACATACACGAGCAGCTCCTGGGCTTGAGGAGAACGAAGACATTTTATATGAGCTCCTATGTCATTTATATGTTGGCACGGATGACGAAGTATAGGGGGATATCTTACAAAGAACCTGTTGGATGCGGCTCTCATCAGTTCAAGATCTATGATGCCTGTCCACAGTTGCACCTGTCGAGCACAACCCACTACAAGCGTGTCAACGACTCATTCACCATGTACATCACGAGGCTATTGCAGGAACGGTTGCAACACAGAATCTCGAAGGAAGCCCAGGAGCTAATTGAAAGGTATGGGTGTTGGTTCATTCAGTTTCCGAGATTCTCTTACATTAGGCTGCAAGGTTTCTCATCATACCCATATAGGCTGCCTAAGTACCCAACAGATAGAATATTGATGCTAGAGATATCTAGACAGTTGCTGGCCTTTGATAAAATCCAAAAGAAGAAGAAAAAGGGAGGAGTAGAATTTCCAATTGTTATGGGCAACTCGGATGAGGTGTGTCCTTCGATGCAGGCAGCTAGAGAGGCTGAAAGTGAGCTTCAATTTTATCATTTTTCGTATCATACTAGCCGACAGCACTACGACCCACATCATAACATCAATTGGGTTCTGTCAGAGGAGTTCAAGCATAAGGCCACCATAGAGGATTATTGGGCTGATGCAGTTGATGAGATTGAAGTAAGGAAGAGGATGTTCTCTCGATTGCCTATTACTCTGATCAGGGAGTGTGAGGTAGTACCGGTTCCAGACCAAGTGAACGAGGATATGGATGTTGTCCATCCTGATTATGCAGCTGTTCGAGATACTCCACTTCCACCTCCCGATTGGTCAGAGCCCGAGGTTGCTGATTTGGATACTCTCTCCATCCCAGTTATGACATTTACTAGAGCATGGGTTGATAGGCGGGTGAACAGATTGAAGAGTAGGTCAATTGCCTTGACTTACAATATGATGGGAGATCACAGGACGCCCACCACTGGCAGGAAGAAGCAGATTACAAGAGGTCCAGAGTCCAGGAAGAAGGAAATAGTTAGACAGGAGCCTACTCAGCCAGAGCCTCCACGAGTCACAGTTGCAACACCTTTGGAGACACGTTCTCCAAGCATACATGAGGTCTCTTTGTTTGTTGATCAGAGGGTTACATTGAACCAGGTACAGGCAGTACAGGGTGATTTTCAGCCTCCACGGAGGGAGTCCGTTGGCCAGAGTGCCAACGTACCTGTTAGGATTGATCAGCATGATGATGAGGGGACTATTACTGACCCTCAGTTTCAGCAGGAGTTGGAGGCGGCCATGAACGAAGATGATGATATAGTGTCAGGTGATACTCAGCCACTTGAGGACGATGAGCCTCGCCAGAATGATGAAGAAGTTGAGCAAGTTAGAGAGGTCGAGGCACAGGAGCAGCAGCCCTTTGACATACAATATGATGTGCCCGATTGGCTTAGGGACAGAATGAGGAGAAGCCCTAGTGAGGAAATTGATCCAGCAGTTGAGATGGAGGAGTTCTTAAACCGGATCAATGCACCTCCACAGAAGAAGAAAGCAAGAAAATTTTTGAAGATCTCCACTGAGGGGGAGGGCTCTCGTACCCTTCATGTAGTTGTGCCACGAGTTGAGTGTGACCGGAATGAAGCAGTTCCTGAGAATTATGTGGTCACCACTCTGGATTTGGGACGCCCTACTGGTGCTCAGATTGTGGAAGAGTGTGATAATTCTTACCTTGCCCTCAAGGATAGGTTATTCAAGAAGGAAGGGAAGTATAAGAAGCTGAAAAGAGAACACAAAGCCTTAATTAGATATGTACAGCAGTTATCTCGTTCTCGAGGGCAGGATGTACCAGTGATAGAGCCTCCAGCAGATGTACCTAGAGAGTCGATCAGCGGCTTGGTAGAGTTGGGGAGGATGGCACAGGAGGCAGATAAATGGGTCACAGGAGTTCGTGCCGAGACAGAGGGATTTATGGAGGACCTTGCTTCTGCTTTCCAGCAGGCCTCTAGTATTTTAACACGGATGGATGTAGTGGATCATGCTCGGGGCGACGCCTCTATCTATCAGAGTAAGGTGATCCAGCGTCTTGAGGTATTAAGGCATGTGCCATTGCAGTTGCTAATTGATGGAGGCGTCATTCAGGAGAATGACCGATATGATTTCTCTCGGTGGTATTCTTCGGCGATCACTGGGCGTGGTTTCTTCGATGCGGCACAGGCGGATTCAGCTAGAGTACATAAGGCTATGGCCAATATTATAGATGGAGTCCAGAATACCTTTGAGGCTATATTTGCTAGGCGGCTGAATCCAGATGAAGTTAATTTTGATAATTTGAGGGGTTTGTTGGTGCCTTTCTTTGCAGACGTTAAGACCTTTATACAGGATGACTTTGAGAATACTGCTACTTTCTCCACTTTGATCCAGAACACGCAGGACTCCTTGGTTGCTTGGAGAAAGTCTTGTACAAGGCATGAACATTCAGTCACAGTATTAGAGTTTCAGTTAGATTGTGTTCCACCGATTTCAGTTCAGGAAGTTGAGGCTGTGCTTCGCAGATTCGTGGAGTTGGCAGTCAGAGAGAAGGCAAGTGGGAATGCACTACTGGACGAGGATCTTCTAGAAGACTGAATATGGGCATTTATTACATTTACTATTTATGGGAGTGAGTGGGAATCTTTGATTCATTTAATGTACCACTCCCTATTCTGGCAGTTTTTAGGGTTAGGGCTGAGGTGGCACGATTCTGGCCACTCTATTAATTGTAACCCTAGCCGTCTTTTGGGACTTGGCTAGCTATAAAAGGGGGAGTCCCCCTCATTTGTAATTCATTAGAACAGGAAATTAGATCAGGCATTAGCATTAGAGCTAGAGATTGGAGAGATTGCATAGTAGTCATTTTGCTTAGCATAGTGTGGAAGAGAAAGAAAGTTTTCCCTTTGAAAACTTTTGAGGAGATTGTTGTGTAACACTTTTTATGATAATTGATCTTTTCATTGATGGTGGAATTCGTCTTGTCATGAATAGCTAGCAAGGTCTCTTCTTCCTTTCGAATCCAAGTAGCTTAATTTCATGCAAGTAGTTTACTTTGATGTGTGGTGTTTTATTGAGGTAGCTTCACTTTATTCCATACCACTAGCGGCTTGTTGATGATAAGTCCGCCTTGCGTGGTCAACTGGACCTTATCTTGAGTTTAACTTCGGTTGTGGTTTACATGCTTATATGCGTCGTTTTGATGGTATATGTATGTTAAATTATAACTTGAACATCTTTTGCTATCCCCTTGAAGATTGCACCGATTTTACTGAGGCTGTCCGACGTGAGGCTAGGTGAAATCTGGTTGAAGTCTATTGAAACGAAGCTCCACATATCCTGCATTTAGAGTAGAATATAAATTTCTTAGGCCCTATACCCTTTTATTTTCCGCACATTTCTGATTAGCTTTAGGAAAACGAACCACATTGCCAAATCATACACGCGAGAATCCCCTTCAAAATCATACATTAGCTGCTAACTGCAAGAAATCTGAACAATTGTGTAAGTCCCCTCATAAGAACACAGCAAATACACATCAACCAAACTGGGTCTATTCGCACTTAAGGAACCTTGGAGTTGAACGTGTGATCTATCTCGCAATCTTAGCACACGGAATACTTTGATCAAGAGAGAATGGAGTAGCCCTAAACTATTTCATTCTGCTGTTTGGTGCGGTCACAAAAAACACATCAACACTACACTTACTACTCACACCAATTTTTTTAGCTTCCCCACATAGGGGAATCCATTAATATTATTTTTCAACCTAAGTTATTGTAGTGCCCCTCCATCTATGTTGTCATGTAATGCACCTCCGTCATTCTCACTGTTGGTTTGGTCTGCCCTTGTATTGTCTCTGTATTCGTGGTCATGCTTGGTAACTTCACCTTGGGAAATTGTTGTATTAAATAAAATTATTAAATTAATAAAATATAAGCATACATATATAAGTACAATTTAAAGCTGAAGAAAATAAATAAAATTATTTTTGTTAGATAAGTGGATTATCATATGAAAATAAAATAGAAGTGGAAGTAATAAATAATAACATGCCTTACCTTGTCACTCAAATCTATATTTAGGAAATTGCATATAATGATTTGGTAACTACTTGCATGGAAAGAGGGGCCGGTATCTTGAATAAGAGCATGCATTGGTTGCCTTTATATCGGCTTGCCTTGAGAATTAAATATGGAGAGATTTGCATGCAACAGTTTTGGGGAACGGCCCTGCATGAGTTAATGTTATCGATTTATTTTGAAAGGAGATGCAGGAGGATCAGTTAGAGGGCATGCAATGGGTTTTCTAAAATGGGCAGAACCCCAAGCACAGAGGACAGTAATGGAAGTAGTGCCTGAGAGTTAGGCAAGGGGGAGTCCATTGTCACTTGGAAAACTCCTCTGAATGACAATAGTGGTGTGCATAAGACGAGTTTGTGGAGACCTGTGAGAAGCCTCAAGAGCTCACACCAAATGTTCGCATAGATTAAAGCTTATGTTGTGCTTTCTACAGCCGCCGAAAAGGTAAGTAATATGTCTTTGCTGAATGTATAGTATTTTGGTTTGAGACAGAGATTGGATATCTTTAGATACACTGGAATAAACTAGTTTATATCTTGGAACTCTGTTCTAGATGAGTAGTAATAATGAAATGGGTAGTCTCCGTAAAAGAAAACTGCCTGGAAGTCAATGTTTTACTACCAGCTTATGAGTCCAATGTTTAGTTACTCTACTAAATTCTTTTAGCAAAAATATCATTGTACTCTTCCTTTGGCCAAGTTGATTTAAGCCTGCGTGATTAAAAAGGAATGTTTTATTGTCACCTACAGATATGAGATTGGTATACAATACTCCTATGGAACCTTGTCTACCCGCGCCTGCAGGTTGTTTGCCATGTTAATTAGTGTTTGTCTTCTAGCATTTCCACACAAGAACTTGTGTTTGATAAATAATCTTCATATCAAGAATCGGTCATTATTTCTTAAAGATCTTCTTTCCTAGTTTAGGCTGAAGTTTAATTTCCAAACTTCAAATTTGAGCGTGTCTCTGGAAACTTGCCACCAAACAGAAATGTGTCTAGTTCAAAAAAAGAAAAGTTGTACATTATTTCTCCTACTCTTAAGTCACGTATTTGCACCTCACCTTTCTCCTTGCCTTCAGTCTTGGGGATAACTTTTGGGACTTGACAATAATGCAAGAAGATGGTAATATTTCCAAATTCCAATATTCATTTTCTAATATACTTGACAACCTATCACTGTACAGCGTTTAGAGTTGAGGCAGTGTACAGAATTAAGTAGCCTCCCTGAAACCATTGGCAACCTGTCGCAGTTGCAACACTTGAACATAGAAAGCTGTAGGGGGGTTAAAATACCTTGCTAATTCCTTTGGAAACTGATCACTTATGCACTACTCGAAAATAGAACATAGTAGAAGTTTAAATAACCTCCCTGATTCTATCGGAACCTCTCACAGTGCAGCACTTGAACATAGAAGGTTGTGGACGTTTAAGTAAACTCTTTGATTTTGTTAGAAACTTGTCACAGCCGCGCACTTGAACATGGTAGGGTGTATAAATTTAAATAACCTCCCTGATATTGTTGGAACCTTTCCAGATGTAGCATTTTTAGGATCCAACTAAAATGCAGTGTTGCTGGAAACACTCAGCCTTTATTCTTTCATGACTTGTAGGAACCACTAGGTTATTTGGCATTTAGCAATGAGGTTTAGCCTAGTGCAGTGTATGCGTGGAGGTGGAGTACCATGGGCGTCAAATTAAACATTTACTTCTTCTCCGTGTCTCTTCTACAATAAGCATATTAAATAGAGACTACCGTTGAAGAAAAGAAGACAACAACCATATCTATTTTTGTTAACTCTTTTTCACTCTCATCCTCTCTCCTCTCAACTTACAACAGAGAAGATAAAAATCTACTTTCAGATATCAATGAAAAAAAGTACAAGGAGGATGGTAGCCTCAAGTTTTTTTGTCTATATCCTCTTGATCCAATCCGAGTCAAATCATCTCACTTTCAGTCGAAACACATCTAAGAAAACCAGCAGTATAATATGATATTGGAAGTAGAAAATAGTGATCAATTGCCATTTCATCTATGTGGTAATCTCATCCTTGGCATTTCAATTATATTACTCAATACAGGGCACAGGGTTAGAGAAATCACATTGTGTTGACCGTATTCCCACAACTTGGTATTTTAGTCAAGGAAAACAACAGGCTTGGGAGAATATTGTTGTCTTATCTAATTTACTTTATTATGATAGAACATGAACAATAAACATAGGAAAACATAGATAGGGAGAGTTAACTTGACCGTGGATAAAAATGGAAATATCATTAAGTTAATTGATTAGTTGTTTTGGAAATATCTTTCTAGTGTGAGTTGAATGATTAATTAAATAAGAGTTGTTACAACAGAAATGTAGAACATGAGTATACTTTAAATATAGAGATTGAATAGTTAATTTATTTGGAGTTATGCATTGGAAGGTTTATTGTTGAAAGAGAAATTTAACAGTGCATAGTATATTTGATATAATAGGGTATTTTTATTCCAAAGTCGAAGTTTGAAATTTAGAAGCGAAACTCTATAACTTAGGAACATTGAAAACCAAGTTAGGAGATATTTAACTTCTTATACCACATTCATGTACCTATGAGTGTTCATTAAAGATGGTTATTTAGTGATTATTAAATAAAAGAAAGTTTAGTAGGCTTGGATTAAAACCTGAAGTAGGGTAGAAATATCACCCTTATCATAAGGTTAGCTACTAGATAATATGACATATTTCTCTATTGATATACTTTCATTTGTGCTTAGATAGGTTTCAAAAGTATCTATTTTCAAGGATGAATTTAAAAGTAATTTATTTTTGAGAATTGATTCTCTTGTAGTTACTTAATAGATGACAGGTTAATCTATCATGTATATCTTTATTCCATTATTGGAATAGTTGTTGCATGACATATCATGTTGGTAAATTGGAAAATTTGGAATGTTTGAGTGTATTCTTGTGGTGAATTTTGTGTGTAGTTTTGGAGTTTATGATGAATTTATTTATGGAGGTTGTTTTTGGCTTTGAGTTTGATGTTGATTTTGAGATCAAGTTTGTTGCTACCTTGTTGGGAAACCCTTGTTTTAGTGATTTATCAGTCTTCCAGAGAAAGGGAAAGAAAGGTGTTGCTTTATTATTGGCCTTCACTTTTGGTTCTTTGTGAACTATTGCTCGTATGATCTATTTGATGTTATGGGTTTAGCCTTGCACTTGAAAATAGTTTCGTTATGAAGATTTTGTGTAGGATGGTGTATGCCTTGCTTAATGCAATTTATCATGTGGCTTTATATGTTGTGCATGGGGGCTTACCCTGATAGTGTCTTTTGAGTTTTATTGCTCATAAGGGGAGTGGCTTTCAATGGGGGCCGGGACCCGGAAGAGGTCCCAGGGTAACTCATTGGAATTTTATTAATCAAGTGAAAACGTTAATATTTAATTAGGGGTATTGGATAGAATCACACATTAACAAGATATAAGTGAATGCCTCACTCATGGCTCAAGTGCTTGTATGGGCTTGAGATGAGTTGAGAAGGCCTGGAATGGCAAGATCGTTATCTTGTCTTTATGAAAGATAATCGATTTCGCATTGGATTGCATGTGGGGCCGGGTTTCGTAAGAGGTCACCAGGGTAACCCAAGTTGGGGGCCGGGGCCTAGGAAGGTTTTCCAGGGTAACCCATGCAACATTGCGATAACACTCTTCCTTTAACAACCATGTATGCTTTGTTTCCCTCTATGTTATTCTTGGGCCTCTGGAAGCACATGTTGGCATTTGTATGTTGATGCTTTATTGGTTATTCCTTATGTTGGGCACATCTTGTGTTGGTTATATCTTGTGCTGAGATTGCCTTATGTTATTGTGGTTCTTGTTGTGAAGTCTTGTATCCTTGTTTTGTTTGATGGCTATTGTCGGGGTCCTTCTTGTCATCTCTTATCATGGGGGGTGGGCCTTAGGGTCCACGTGGTTGGGTGGAACGTGCTATGCACCTCATTGGGTCCCCAATCGTCGATCGAGAAGTGCAAAATTGTACCTTGCAATGACTCCTAAGTTGAACCAGAGTTGGATCCAGTATTGCAGCTTTGTACCCCTTCATTTCAAATGTATCATTCCATTTTATTGTATCTTCCCCATTCATGTTGGGAAGCGGCATTGTAATATTGTAATCCTTGATTAATGTATTGTCCATGTTCATGTTATCTTATGGTTACTGGTGTATACTTACCTTCCATGTGATATAATAATATTGTTGTGAAAAGTAATGCAGTCATGTAAACCCGAGGGATTTGTTATATGTAGTTCATGTTTAGTTTCATTTCATGTGATATATGATTATTATGATGTATGTTAGTATTTTTTAAAAAAAAAAATTGGTGCCATAAATGTTAGATGTATTAGTATCCTTTGGGGTTGCTTGGCGGGGCATTACAGTTATTTTTTCCTTTGAAGAATGTCCTTTCTACATGTTATACCATAGATTACATAATGTTTTGGCCATGTTGTATTTACATGATATTTTTCTATGAGATTTTTCATAGTGGTAATTTTAATGACTACATTTGCAACCACTATTTGTCTATCAACCTTTCACACTTACACTATATATGGCATACTTACAATTTCATATGCTCTTGTACTAACATGATTTATTATTACTATGAAACTTGTCCTTACACTTGGGATAAATTTGGGGGCAATCTATTTTCCCCTACACATAGGATGTTTGTTCTTACATATTTTAATTCACACATAAGGACAACACATTAATATATATGGGCATTGCACTTTTTCTCTCTTAGAATTGAATCCAAAATAATATTGTGCATCCAATTTGAGGGGGAATGTTAGGAGTAGGTGTTTTACACCTTGCAATCCTAGCGCTAGTTTTCATTATTTAATATTTATTAAATGTTGAAAATAATGAGCCCACATGAAAAAAGGCATCCCAGATGGAAGAAATATTGAGATTCCTTTGTCGATACTCTCAACTATGTGTCGTTGGTCTTATTATAGTTTTGAGAACACATTGAAGACAAAGATACAAGTTGGACTATGACTATAGTTTTTATTTGGTTAATAACAGCCATTTGTTAGAGATGTATAAGAGATATTATTGCGCCCATAGGAAGTGAATGGGTTTATGCTTAACTCCCTTGGTCAAAGGGTTCAAAAAATCAAATTAGAAGTTACATTCTACCTTAGGAGGAGTTAATCTTAGAGAGTGACACATGGATCCACGTTCCAGACCATTTTGACTATGATATGAGTTTGGGGTTTGGTAGAAGCTATATAAAATGGATGATATAATAATAATCATCACCTTCTCTATGGAATTAGAGTTTAAGGTCTAGTGTTTAGTTTTTATGGTATATGATTTAGGGTTTGTGCTTTGTACATTAGGGATTCGGGTTTTAGGTTTTTGGTTTTTTGTTTAGGTTTTATTATTAAAATTTGAGGTTTATAATTATTTATGGGTGACATACTTGGTGCAAAAATTGACTCCTTTTTATGCCCCTAACCCTATAATAGAGGCATGCCACTCCACAAAATCAATCAAATCATTTATCACTTCCAACCATCTTAGCCTTCATCATTATATAGTTCTTGATATTTTGACCATCTTAGACTAGACTATGTGGCATGGCCTAGTCCTCCAAATTGAAATTTACCTTTTAGTACCCAAGAGTTGACCCACTCACAAAATAGTCATTGAGCTACATCAATCCGCACACCATATAATTCAAATTATTGATCATAGATGTGTATTTAAGGATATTACCTAATTCATTTTAATTGAAGAAGGAATCAAGCAATAGCATAACACATCATTTGATTAAGAGCAAGAAAATCAAAGAACCCACTAATTCTAGATCTTGTTTTTTATTAATTATATACTTGATCATTTAGATTTTTTAATTTAGGGCAAAAGGGAGGTTTTTGAAAGGGCCTCAACCCTTGAGAAAAAGAAACAAAAGTAAACCTAAAAAAGGGTAAAGAATAGAACCTAATAAATTCAAAGCTCATTAAGAGCTAAAGCAACATATCATTCCTCTTGTAGCACTTTTAGGTGCATATCCATAAAGGCAACATTGTCAGGTTCATGGACTTTTCATCACCTAAGCTATATTCCCTCTAGTTCTCAAATTGGGCCTAGCCTAATATTGCATGTTATGAGACTTCAAACTATCTTGCAACACTTTGATACTTTTGGTTGAATATTTTATAGTGGATTTATTAAATTCCATCACCTTCCATAGATTGGTTTTGATTTTATCCAAATCCTTCTATTATGCTTCAACCTTATCATCCCATTTAATCATTTTCAATTCTAATTTGTCGATTTCTTCCATTGCATCTCACTCCACCATTAAAGAGGTCTTCAATTTCATTATGTTGATATCAATAAAACCATTTGAAAATATTATTAGACCCATGTCAACCTATTTATTCATTTTAGTAGTTTTATCCACAAGCATATTAACAACATGAGAGAGGAAGAGGAACAAGACATAGTAGTAGGTAGTTCAAAGGAGCTAGGGCATAAACCTTCAGTTTCAACAATTTCAACACCCACATCAATGTCATTCACATCGTACATTTTACCATTGTCTTTATGATTGTACTACAATCAAGCCACCTTATGTCTTACCTTCCACCATGTGTTCCCTTCCCATTATTTTTTTTCCTTTCTCCTTGGAAGGTAATTTTATTCTACAAATGTGCACACCACCTCCCAAATTATTTTTCACTGATCCTCAAAGCTAGTAGCACTTGCAAAGGTATGCCTATCATAAACAAGGGATTCAGGGTTCTGAGAAGAGGTTCAACAAAAAAAATTTAAAGTGGGAGGGAGAGAATGACACTCTGTACTTGGGCCTGGCTTAAACGTCACACACTAAGCTTTGACTACTTAGTGTGGACGTGCCATGGGTCCCACTCTTCACCGGCCATTCCAATATCTGGCTCTTAGTGTCGTTTATGTTTTTGTCTTTCCCGTTGCCTTCACCTACCTCTGTTTCCGTCTACCTTAGTAGTTCTCTGTTAACCACTGCAGTCAGCAGTCAACCGCACAGTTCCCGCCTATGATTCAAACCAAAATCAAAACTCCCGCACTGCAAATTTTGCTCGATTTTGATCACATAAAATAAAATAAATGTGGTCTCATGGAATGCCAGGTAGTAGGATATACGCAAAATAGAGTTTTTGAAAGGCTTCAGGAACTTTCAAGCAAATGCAACTGCAGTTATAAAGCCAGACTCTGCAACCTCTGCCAACAAGCTAAAGCCAAACTCCACAACCTCTGCCAGCAGCCTCCCTGCCTGTGCAAAAATGGGAGCTTCGGAACAGGGTATGGAATCCATTCGAGAATTTTTTTCAAATGTTGTGTTTGCAACTACCTTGGTAGACATGTATGTAAAATGTGGAAGCATAGCCAAGGCATGTGAACTGTTTGACAAAATGCCTCAAAGAAATGTGGTCAAATGGATTGCCATGATTGCAGGATACACAGAATATGGAAGCATAGACAAGGCACATGAACTGTTTAACAAAATGCTTCGATGAAATGTGTTATCTTGGAATGCCCTGATTGCAAATTATTCACGAATTTTCTTTTTTTAAAAGGCTTCAAGAACTTTCAAGCAAATGCAATTGGAAGGTAGGAGCTCTGCTATGAGCTCGTCAGTAAATTGGCTTTCATTATTCTGTTTCTCGCTGTACAATGGAAGTATCTGCTTTGCTATGTGTTGAAAATTTGCTGAGATAATGTATGTAGAATAATGTAGTGTAATTGAGAGGGAAATAAATTTGGAAATTTATTAGTAAGAATGTATAGTGTGTTTGATGGCACCAGTTGAGGTCTCTTTTTTCTCTATGAAAATGAAGAAATATGAAACTTAAAGTTGTCTCTATAAGTTGCTTAATCTGCAGTTCATATTGATGAGTCTCTAATATAGATCGATCCACAATAATCTTGGAGATTAAGTGTATCACATATAATTTGTACAAAATGACTTTCATAAAGTTCATAGGTTAACCAAATTTGAAGAAATAAATTTATCTCTATATGACAGGTTCACCAAAGAGCTGAAAAGTGTAAGTATAAGCACATTGTTTAACCAAAAAGAATTTTATTTTGGTGAGGTTAAACTGGTTAACATTGTAGACAAGTGAGACCTTTCTTTGGGTGGGAATTATTTTCCTATCTATAAAATCATGCTTAAAGAAATTAGTTTGTTATAAGAGATGGTGAGGAGAATAGGATTGGATTTAATCACAAAGGCTTGTAGTTAATAGTAATAATGTATAGATAATTTATATTTGGTATAAATTTAAGTGATTTTAAAAAAATGTCATATAAATAATAAAATATTGCATATATAATTGATAAATTTATTAATTTATAGTGAAGTTTTAATGTTAATAATTTGAAGAGTTTGCGTTTTATTTTATTAAACAATCTATTTTAAAAGTATTATTCTATTTTATATTGTTAATTCTATTGAATTTAATTAAATAAATAGACTATTTTTCATACATAAGTGAAACATATATAGAAATTACAAAGGTGTTGTTGAACATACTTTTAATTCTTATTTATCAATATTCTCATTTATAATGCTACTTGTTGAATATTTATATAGAATGGTTAAATTTTCTAGTGTATTTTGAAAGTTTCAATCTTGTATTATGTTGGCTCTTAATGATTGCATCTAAATTCTTATAAAGAAGCCATTTAATGTAAAGACAACATAAAAAGATAAGCCATGACATAAAGGGTAAGATCATCATCAAAGAAATAATTGTACTAGGACAATTCATAAGTCATTAAGCTTTTTCCTCTTTTAGCACTGCCAAGCCTAGGAGGGTGTTTTCATGATGATTTTAGATAAGACAAAGAAGGGGAAATAATAAGTTACAATCTATCTATCGACTAACCACACAACATAACAACCAAAATTAACACTATTTGACCTTAATTAGGTAGATAATAGTAGGTATTTGCATGCAATAATTGATGTGAAATAATTTTATACCTTTTAAGATGAGTAATCTTAATTGAACAATGTACATATGTAATTTACAAATTATACTGGCAAGATCCTTTTAAGATGCTTCAACTTGAATTCAGTTAGAATATATAAAAATATAATGTTGAATTATATTGGCGAATAAGATGTATGAACTAATTCTAAACTACCAAACACAACTAAAAGAAATATGTTTTAATATTTTTGTCCTTTTCCATTCATAATTTGTTCCTATTTGATTGAGAAATAGCATCAAGGATGAAACAATGCAATAATTTGTGTAAACTTGAAATGAGAACTATATTGTGTATTTCTCATTTCAATATAATGCACAAATTTATGAATCATCACAAATTGTAGGTTTAATTTAAAATCCACAATATTTCAAAGATACTCCACTTGTATTCAAAAGAGTGTATTGTAAGATATTGCAATGACTTACAATGTTTTGACACTAACAAGTCCTCAAAACAAGAATCCACCAAAAATGACATGAGGAGTCATGATGCACTCTCATGACTTCCTAAACTACCTTAGTCCACTAGGGAGACACCTAAAATATGGGGAGGAAAATCCATTACAACTTTTCCAAGTCGACATACAAATGAATAAGTCTCCCAAAAAATAAAAATACAATGTTTAGTTATCTACAATTAATGTTTAAGTATTCTCTTGTACATGGAATAGATAATAGGCTAATATATTTTACATCTTATCACCATGTATTTATATCATTCACCTCTCTCCCACTCTTAGCATATGGGTGTAGATAAACTTGGAATTTCATGTCAAATAAAAAAAAAATCCCTATCTTCTCAACACTCTACACTAGACATTCATTTACACAAGGGATTAGATCTATTAAAAATAAATTTGAGAGTACATATATGGGGGATAATATCTTTCAAAATAAACAAACAACAATTCTAAAATAAATCCAAGCATGTACATGTATTAGTATCCTTTCCTTCATGTGTAATAAATCTACCAAACATGACTTTCCATTCTTATAAACACATGTTATTTTGAAGAAAAGGATAATACAATGATAATGCACCAAATCAAAAGACATTGTGCAAGGAGGGAGAAAGGAAAAGGCATCATTCTAGTTATACATGCCATATGCTAGCATATAATACAATATGTTTCCTTCATGAATAAGGCAAGGCCACAAAATATCATTTTTAACTATCTTGTATTAGATAATATATTATTCAATACTTGTAGCTAGTAAGACATCATCTTTTATGCATATTAAATCTATCCTTTGTACAAGAACCAACATAAAACAATTGAGTAAATATTTATTTCTTGTTGTTGCTCACACAAATGCAAGGAAGAAACTATAAAATAGGGAATTTTATATTATATAAAAAATCATATATTATTTTATATCCCCACTTTACATGTGTTTGATAAGGCTAGAAATAGGGGATATGGGATGCCATAATTATATTTTAAACATGCAATGGTTTTTCTTCACTTGATAAGAGCTAATGTTATATTAATGGCCATGGTAAATTTCCATATCATATACAAACCACCTATATTGATATAAGTAGCATTTATGGATTTGGTAGGGTTGTCCAAACCATCCAAACTTTCCTACATCCATACAAACATAATGTCTCTTTACATTCTAAATAAAAACCTAAACCAAGGAAACAATGCATTTTAAATTTTCCATATAAAATAAATTTCTCTATGATGTACCTAGCTTAGGCAAGCCCTCAATTTTAAAATCCATCTCATAAGCCAACCAACCAATAATCACTTATATATAGCTACATCACTATAAATTATCAATATGTTTGCCTTGTACTAAACTACCTAGTTCATGGACCACATGTTGACGAATTTAAAAAGAATAATGAATAAATAAGGCAATTTGATACACGACAAAAACTAGCAACAAAGAATTGTAAACTAAAATTATATAAATGCATATGCAAACAATAGGGGATCAATTTAGTTAAACAAAAAACATATATGGGGTTATGAAAGTTGAAATAAAAGGTTGACAACAAATTGAGAGTCTTAGGATGACAAGGGGATACATGGTGTAAGAAAAAGAAATGGAGCCAAACCTAGGAGAATCCAACATATTCAATTCAAATAATTTTCACGCCTTCTATGTCAAGGTATTCTAGACTATTGATATTTTTAAAAGCACATGTATAGACTAACTATATTCATTAAATGTTTTCTATGGATTCTACCAAAAATAGTCTCTAGGTGGAGCTACCACTCAAGCAATCTTTGGAGATGGTAGATCAAGCTTGATTCCAACTCACTCCCTTAAGCTTGAATTTCCAAATTAGTGATGCCCAAATCATATCTCAATTTCTCAAAATAATTTATTTCCAATAGCTTTATAAAATGTTTATGAATTGCTTCTTTCACTTGCAAACATTAAAATTAATTTTTGCACTCATGGCTATTTATTTAATTAAATTATATTTGATATCAATCTAATTGGATTGACCATGTTATATAGGACTTTTAAATAATAAAGTTTGGAACAATTATATTCTCACAAGATTTTCTCATCCAATTAAGTCTAATAATACTTTTCTCATCCAAATTTATTGGCAATCTATTGAAATTACAACCACATTCTTGGCCTAAAATATAAAAGAAATATAATGGGTTGTTTGGAATACCATGATACTACTCCCAAACTAAAATAGAAAACATATTTGGAAGTGCTCTTCCTATTACTAATGCTACTTTCTCAGTTATCTTATAGCCAATTAGATTTAAATTATTTTAAAATTTGATATATAGAATTCCATGATTTTTAGTGGTATTGACATTTTTCAAGATTCTTTTTCTTTCTTGCAAGTGAATGTATTTTATTTTTCCCATGCACTTGGGGATTAAACTCACTACATATATTATATTAGGCCTTGTAGCTAGCTAATACAACATACTTACAACTAATATTTTATATAATGTTGGTCTACATTGTTACAATCATCTTTTCTTATTCTTTACTCTATTTAAACTAGTGCATATGAGTTGGTTTACTACTCAACATTCTAAATCTCTTCAATACATCATAAATGCATACATATATAAGTTAAAAAAAATCCACCACTAATTTAATTAACTTCTATAATAAGAAAACATTTCATCAATCTCAAATCTATCATCTTAAATTCTTTCTTCAATACTAATCTATAATTTTCAATTAACAAATTTCAATTTGTTGTACAAATAAAATCAACTACATACAAAAAAAACTATTATAAAATTTCACATCATTTTTCTATAATGTGAAAACCATTGCTTAAAATGGTGGATAGTGTGGGGTTCAATGCCACTCTCTTCAAAACCATTGCTTAAAATGCATATTTATGCAGTTATACCAAGCCCTACCCACTTGTTTGAGCTTATATAACATAATTTTCATCTTATAGAATTTATTTTCTTGAACCAAAAATATCATAGCCAATTGGCTACTCAACATAAACCTCTTCTTCCAACTCATAATTTAAAAAATATGGATTTTAGGTCCATTTGATATAGTTTCCAATTGTGTTGGGCTACTATTGCTAAAATTTCTCTCTAATTGTGTCCAATCTTGCCACAAGTGAAAATGTTTCATTATAATAAATTATAAGCTATTTCAAATATTCTTTTGTATCCAATCTTTCTATATGCCTTTTAATTTCACCATTTTTATTGCATCTAGTTTTATAAACCAATTTGACACCAATGGCATCTTTTTAGGTATATGAAGATCCACTAACTACCACGTTTTATTTTTCTCAATCTTATAATATCCGCATACATAACATTGAAACATTTTTTTACATATATGGATTCTTCAAAACTAATTAGATCAACTTCCAAAAATAAAGGAAAAATTAGTGAACTTATCATTTTCTTCTTCATTTTGTGTTGCCTACATAGTTTATCTTGAGTTTCTTGTCTTCCTTGACATCAAAATTGGTATTCCTTAACACATAGTTTATCTTGAGTTTCTTGTCTTCCTTGACATCAGAATTGGTTTTCCTTTTGTGTTTGGAGATGTTATTAATGGTGAAAATGAGACACTAGTTGTGGTGGATATATTTCTAGGTATAGAGGGAAATTTTGTTACACTTCCATCAAAAAAATTTATTTCAATACCTTTTAATTTTTTCTAGTCATTAATCCATTCTCGTTGTCATGATTCATCTTCATAAAAAATAACATATTTGAAAATTGTAGCTTCTTTGATAATTGCATTATATAGTTAGCCCAGGAGATTCAATTCTAAAGTAATACTTTATCACATGCATGCATATTGGGGTTTTCTAAATATATAAAATATAACCAAATATATCACTTTTGTATTATGAATAGGGGATCTAATTTCATAAATTTGATACAAGTATGTATTAGAGGTTCGAAATCATATACATAGAAGTTAATAGGTTGCTTATAAGTGACATTCCAAATACTCTGTATATCACTTTGCAAAGGTCAATTAGAGGAAATCCAATTTATTAGTCTATTTTTTCTAGGATTGTGAAGCTATATTATTTTTACACCTCATGTTCTTGTGTGTGTGAATGCCTCATAATCCTAAGATATTTTCTTAATTCCAACCCTAATAATTAACAAAGGAAACTATGATCATACCAAGGTCATGCAAATTCAATATAAATCTTACCAAGTTTCCTAGAACTAATCATTGGGGACCTTTTGGTAATGCTATGACCATACCACAAAGAATCAACATGTATAGATCTAAAACTCTTCCACTATAATTTAGATTGATAGTTATACTATAATTGAGATACTATTATTAGGGGAGTTTGTTTTCATTGGGGACCTTTTGGTAATGCTATGACCATACCACAAATAATCAACATGTATAGATCTAAAACCCTTCCACTATAATTTAGATTAATAGTTATACTATAATTGAGATACTATTATTAGGGGAGTTTGTTTTAATAGTATAAAGCAGGAAGGGCTTAAACCCATTACAAAGCAGTTATTGAGGCATAAGAGAGGAGTCTCACAAAGAGTAAGACAAAAAAAAGGAAATAAAAAAGGACGAGACTCACCAGCAGTGAGATTGGAAAGAATATCAAACAAAACAAGTATCCCAAGAAGAGAGACATGAAACAACAACATAGACCAACAATATTTTTGACTGAAGCATGGAACCAGAAACAAGCTTTTGGAAGGACCCAAAAACATTGACAAAGATAATCAAGGTAGTTTGAAACAATCATATTAAGGTTTTTTCTCCCAAACACCAAGCCTAGAGAAAATATTAACAATATTGGGAAACTCCCAACCAACTTTAATACAAACACAAAAGCAAGCAAAAATAAAAATTATATTCTAGATTTTGTGACATTGTCAATGGTAACAAACTGATCAGTAGCATCAGCTATACCACGAATGATAATTTTATCCCAAACTGTAAAGGGAGCTCTAGGAGATGAACCCAAACAAGAACTAAGTTGGTCTTGATAGCATCAAAACCAACAAACTAATTTTGAATGTAAAGAAAGGATTTACCCAAAAACTAGGGTCTAGCTAACAGAACATGAGAGTAGTCCACACTGGAGTTGAAAGAGAATAAAAGGAATGCATTCGAGGATTTTTTTCAGAATTTGAGGAATGCATTCCTTTTATTCTCCTTCAACTCGAGTGTGGACTACTCTCATGTTCTGTTAGCTAGACCCTCAAATGGATTCCATACCCTGTTCCGAAGCTCCCATTTTCGCACAGGCAGGGAGGCTGCTGGCAGAGGTTGTGGAGTCTGGCTTTAGGCTGCTGGCAGAGGTTGCAGAGTCTGGCTTTATAACTATAGTTGCATTTGCTTGAAAGTTCCTGAAGCCTTTCAAAAACTCTATTTTGTGTATATCCTGCTACCTGGCATTCCATGAGACCACATTTATTTTATTTTATGTGATCAAAATCCGGCAAACTTTGCAGTGCAGGAGTTTTGAGTTTTGTTTGAATCATAGGCGGGAACTGTGTGGTTGACTGTTGACTGCAGCGGTTAACAGAGAACTGCTAAGGTAAACGGAAATGGAGGCAGGTGAAGGCAACGGGAAAGACAAAAATATAAACGGCACTAAGAGCTAGATATTGGAATGGCCGGTGAAGAGTGGGACCCACGGCACGTCCACACTAAGCAGTCAAAGCTTAGTGTGTGATGTTTAAGCCAGGCCCTGTAGTTGGATCATTTAGTTGGATATTAGAGTCTTTAGAAGAATAGAATAGACACAATCTAAAGTGGGAAAGAGGAAATGATTTCCCTCTTATTAGACCACTAAATTAGATATAAATTAATGTAGAAAAATAACTAGATAGCATACAAAATGTGTGTCTAGTTCTCCCTCCTTTGAGCTTTTGATCAACCTTTAAAATGTGAGACGTAGTGGATAGTATATGAATAATCCAATCAAAACTTCTCTATCTCCCATTTGGGTCCACAAATTTGTTTCGAACAAAGAAATCAGAGACCCCCATTTGTTCCCATCAATTATTATCATGCCTTCAAATTCCAAGATTGATTTAATGAATTTTAGAGAATCATCATCGCCCACAAAAAATAAATTCCTTAAATCTGCATCCCAAACAACTCCACTCTCTCCTACTACTCTGTGACTCATTTGCTGCATATTCACACCTACACCAAACAAACATACACAAATGCTGTTCTGTACAACCCATAGCCAAAATCATCCTCTTTATAATGAGAAATTCTCCACTAAAACAGCAGCACCTAGTTGTCTACTCATTGGAAATAATGCAATGAGAGAGTGCCCCCACGCAAAGTACTACGGCCTTACTAACGAAATAAGCTGGCATGTTAGACCATGAGAATAATGATGATGGAGATCTAAAACTTGGCTAAACTTGACGAAATAACCTGGAATAAATATAAAGTTGTAATATCCTCAATTCATCACTCCATTGTATCATCACTAATTCTAGTGGAGAAAGAGCTTTAATCAGTGAAACAATAGGCTAAGTTGTTCACTACCCATTTTTTTTCTTCTAACAAGCGAGATTAAACTATATCTTTCAATATAACTTCCTTTCCATATAACTTTCTTTTGATTTATAATTATCAAGTTTCTATTTTTTAATTGTTTTTTTTTTAACAAAAGGCAGGCACGCGGGTCTATATATATTATATATAATATATGAGAAAATTTACAATGATAACATCAAAATAAGGCAGAATGCCAGATAACATCTAAAGCATACTATTGTCAGATACTATTTTCCAAATGCAGTACAAGACTGAAAAACTTATCAAATACATCCCAGTAGCAAAAAATATATATGTCTTTTCAAAACCTATGAAAGTCGCCCTAATCCATCTATTTTTTAATTGTGTTTTTGCATCTATTTACGATTAAAATAGAATTTTCTTCTCTATTCAATTTGTTGCAGTTGATTCATTTTACCAGCTTTAAACTTTGTAGAAATGTCATTACCTCTACTTTGTTGTTGGATTTGACATCTAGATAAAAAGATCCGCCTTCAACATAACATTAAATATCTAATCTTAAATCACTCTTGTTCTTGCATGGCCCCGATTGCCTCTTACAACACTATCAAATTTTGATTTTAATTATCTTAAATGAGAGTAACTCCAAAGTCTTTTTTCTAATAATTTATCTATTATCCTATCCATGGACAAATAATAGTTATTTAAATCTGAAATATAATTGCATTTAGTGTGTTCAAATTATAGTTAAAAGTTGATTGCCGGTATTGGCATGGTGTAATGGTTTATAGGTGGCATTGTTGTTCTCGCCACCAAGGTTCAAACCCCGTTGGGGTGAAATTGTTGAATGGTTGTATCCGGTTCATACCTCCGGTCAAAAGCATTTACCCCTTGAATAAAAAAAAAAATTTAAAAATAGTTAAAAGTTGATTGAAATTCTAGAAAACTTTAAATTTAGGAAATTTTAATTTTCAAATTGAAAACATAAAAAAAAATGTGAAGAAAAAAATCTATGCATTTTCTTAACAAAATTAAATAAACTTTCAAAAGGATTTTGCTCAAAATGGTAAGGTCATAGGGTTCTCATGAAAAAATTCAAAGCATTTAAAAATTGTAAAAAAATAAAATCGATGCATGTTCTTAACAAAATTAAATAGTTTAAATCAAAATAATTATGTTCAAATGGCAAGGCCGTAGGGTTCTCATGATGGAGATCTAGGTTTGAAATCATCATCTCTATGTTGGAGCATGTGTTGTAGAAAAATTCTTGCAATTGAAGCAATACCCCCAAATTGTTAGCATGTATTAAAATTGTAATTCACATAATGAATATATTGTACTTAAATGATTATATAGGGCATGAACCTTGAAACCAAACCCTCACTAATTGATCTTTAAAAATAAAAATAAAAATTTAAAATCAACACAATTAACAAATCAAGATTGCCACATCCCACTAGTTGCATGAAAACTAAAGCCTTGTGATAGCGTGTGGGCATCCATCAAAGCATAAAGGATAGAGAACTTTATCGAATGTAATAGTTAGCTTTACCTTGATAGACATGAATACAAATGAATCTACACCCTACATGTGGGAAAGGGGAGTTGCTTCATGAACACATAATATTAACTCCTCAATAGTGACACATGAACAACATTTTAACAATTTATTCTTATTGACTTATGTTTGGTGGATGACATGGCTAGTAGGAAAAATATAAATGAGTTCAACACAAGTTTGATAAAATTTATTGATCTTTGTTAGTTGTTGTGGGGGCTTGTCACTCTAAAATGAGTCAACAACATACATGTTACAAATTTGAGTAGAAGAAATAAAAAGATATTAATTATCTAGGTTAGATGTAGGCATTGGTTGCAAGAGTCTAAAATATTTTTAAATAATTAATCTCATGCATCTATAAATTAAAAAGAGCACAAGGAATGATAATTCCATAGGAATGGAGAATAAAATTAGAACTAGGTGTTAGCTTTTGGACTCCTCTAGGAGTAGCATTTATTTATGGAGAAATAATGAATTGATTATGATTATCTTGTGAGTGAGGGTTGTTGGTTTGGGAGGCATCATAGGCAAGTTATCTTCATTTTTGTTAATGATTCAACTCAAGCTCAAGGGGATGTCTTGTGTTGGGAATTTATGCCCAAAGCCCAATACAAACCTCTCTAAGAAGAAGACAAGACATGCACTCATCTTTAGTGTCTTCTTATCATGGCTCTCCTAACGGTCTTATGTGCCTTGTGCAATTTAATCCCCTTACTCAATGATGTGAGTAGAATGGGAATGAGACCTACCTCTTGTATTATTGTTGCTTCTCTTCTAATTTAATGTTAAGAAGGAAATCCTATAAACATAAGTAAATTTAAGCATTTCTAACTAAAACTAAAAGCTAATTTTGATCAAACATATAGTCTAGTTGGATTCATTCTAGCTAAATTAGATATAAGACTAAAAATTTCAAAGACATATGTAGCATCACTTTGAGGCTAAATTACCAAAACAATCAAATTAGTCAAAAAACTTAATATTCTCACAACTCCTATTGTTGTAAATATTTTTTATTTTTTAAATTCTAAAAATAATCTTTTGTAGATCTATAAATGTAGTTTCAAAAATATAATGTTTTTGATTAAGGAAAAAATAGGTTTTCTAGGGACCCGAAACCCTTTACAAACCCAAAAAACAAAGCTACAAAAAGGACAACCTGCAGCCAGCCAAAAAAAACTAGCCCCCAAGCAAGGCCCATCAAGATTTACAATTAGAACTTCTCTTGTGGGAGCGAAGAGTCATGTCGAAAGAAGGCCTAGAGAATTTTGCTTTCTTGCACATAACAGTAATCCAGCCTTCTTCCACTTGCGTTGCCTTATCCTGCCAAGCCAGCACAATTTTTTCCTGAAGATGAATGCTTGCAACTCCAGTCTTGGTGATTTCAACATTATTCTTTCGTGCAGGCACAGACATATCAGAAGAGCTACCAGAAATGATAGCCAGAGCACTATCACCTGAAAAAGTAGCCTGAGACCCAATCTCTCGCTCTTTAGGGGTATCAACAAGATGAATCTGTTCAGCTTCAGCAACCCCTCCATTAGAGACGTCTAGGGGGGATGCCCCAAGACCTTGTGGTTTTGACGTAACCACATCGGAAAAACTCCAATGTTGTTCATTTTTCTTCTCTACCGTATAATGTTGTAGAGAGGCACCTCTCCACCATGTAGCAGTCATTATTTTTTTCTCAAAACCACATTGAGCAGCAGCATGACCTATTTTAAAACATCTTCTGTAGCGGAAGGGAACCTCTTCGTAATCCAAAGATTGGACCTAAGAACCCTTAGGAGATTTTAGCAAAATCTCAGCAGGCAATCCTTTTGAAATATCATTTCAACCAATATTCAAGCAAAGGTGGAATGAAAAATGTCAGAGGATTCATCATCCACCAGCAAAAAATCGCCAAGGGCATCACCCACTTCTTCCAAGAGAGGGTCATTCCATAAATGGAGGGGAAGATTTGGCATTCGGACCCAAATTGGGATCTTATTGAAGGTTTCAGAGGCCGGATTGAAATCAGAATGCCAGCGCTTAATCATCAGCAGAAATTTGTCCTCCCAACTAAAAAAATTGTCACATAAAATTTTGTTTCTATCCTGAGGATTGTCAAACTTAGCAATAAAGAACCCCTTAGCCATAGGGAAAATGTGAACTTTACCAGAAATTAGCGGCTCCCATTCGTTGGAAATCTAAGAGTGCAACTGAGGGAGGCTAGGCCAAAAGCCCCTAAACTGACAGATCACCGCACGAACGGAGAGCTCAGAAACAATCTCATCTATTTCCTCTATTGTCTCAGATTTCAAATCAACAGATTTGGTATTAGCAACAGGTATAAACCCTCTATTCGGCAGATTCAAAGACCGAGATCTTGAAGCCATCCACGACGCCCTCACAGTAGAGCCATTGTGTTTCTCTGCAGCATTTGCTTTACTGCCTCCCTGGACAACGAAACTGTCAAAACCCTTGCAAACAACACCTCCTGCAAGGGATAAACCCCCATCACCAGCAAGAGCCACCACGGAGGGGGAGCCATCACCAGCGATAGCCGCAACAAGAACTTCGTTTGAACACCTGTCTTCGCCATTTTTCCCGCCCATCGCGCACTTAACTCTCTAAAAATATAATGTTTTTAATAGTTTAATTATTTATTTATTTTTAGTTTTACTAAATGAAAGTCATCAACACTAAAACATAAGGTTGATTGTCGAGTCAAGAAAAAAACTAAATTTTATTTAAAAAATTAAAAAAATATAGATGGTGCACTAGAGAAAAGATTTTATATCAAGATGATACAATTTTTTTAATTTTAGATAAATAGTTAAGACAAAGGAGGTGTTCCATCAAAGTAATTGTGTTTTCAATAAACAAAAAAATTAAAATTTATTAAAAGAATATACTTATTGAAATGGAGAAAAAAATAATCCATGCACTAACTTTTCAAATTATAAATATAAACAATAAAATTGAAAGAAAAAAAATTACTATATCAAGTGCAATTTTTCACTTAACCTCTTTTTGGCATTTTATCAACAACTAAATTATAGAACCAATTTTACAAAAAATTACATTTAAATAATTAGTTATTTTTTGTAAAAAAATACAAACATAAAATACACTTAAAAGTCTGCATTTTATTATTTTATATCATTTTAAAATTTATAACTTATATGCCTCTTTCTAATGTTTCAAGTTAAAAAGTTAGATCAATCTTTATAAACTATGGCAACTTTGAACTTTCATCTCAATGTATAAATCAACAAACTATATACAAAATTAAATATGTTTGAACTGATTAATCAATCATTTTACAATTCAAATTAATAAAATATCAAAGGTAACAATTTCTATGTAGCTTGATCATTCTTATATATTATTATCAATGAATTGCTTTTATATGTTTTCTTCTCTTTCTTTTTTAATTTTATATTGTTTATTCATGTTCATATTTAATATGTAGATGATGCAAATCCACCTTTAATGGTGCATGTTGACACAAGTGGCCATCAAAACATTTTATTTGTTTCATTACCTATTTTTCTTTGTTCTATTTTACTTTTGTGTTTGTTTCCTATGGATCAAGGAGAATATGTAAATCCATGAAATTTTCTTAGTGCATTTTCATGTAGTTTCCTTTAATTTTTAGTTTTATGTTTTACCTTTTGATAGAGTCATGTTTGTTGTATTTCTCCTCTTAATCATATATTTCTTATTTTGACATTTTTCTCCTTTCTATTGATTTTTTTCATGATATGGTTTGGTCTTTTTCTAATGCCATGATTGTTGTACCTTCCCCTATTTCACCTATACACAAGCTTTTTTGTTTATTTTATATTCAGCACACTTGCCACTCACACCATTTTTTTAGCTTCCCCACTTGGGGGAATCCATTAATATTATTTTTCAACCTAAGTTATTTTTCCTTTGAAGAATGTCGTTCCTACATGTTTTTGATAAGATAAGCAACATTTATAGGGTGTTGTACCCTTTACACAAAAATCCCAAAGGCCCAAAAAAAGAAGCTAGTTCAAACCAGGAATGAACTAGGAAGAGAGGACAAACCACACACAGAAATAGCTGACAGATAGTTGTAGGAACACAGACAAGGACTTAGACAACCCCAAAAGCAGAGGGGGTCAATCAGACTCCATTAACCCTAGGCCGCAAGTTTGCGACAGATCGAGGGAGTCCCTTCTTCTTTCTCAACACAATAGACCAGGAAGACCCAAAATCCAAGTCCTTCGATCGAGGCGAGAGAAGCGGATCAACCGAAGCCACCAAGGGCAAAGAGCCACCACACAGCAATGGAGGCGGCAACACAAGGGAGGAAACAGGAACGAAAGAAAGACCATCAACAGCAACTACAGTGGCTTGTATTTTAATCGATTTGGACATCTCCAAGCCTCTCCATGGTGATGTGGTTTTGATGGTGGAGGACAGACCTTGGAAACAACTTCTGGACTATGAGGGTCTCCCCTTTCAGTGTAGGAGATGCTTCTCTGTGGATCATTTGGCCTCTTACTGCCCTCATGCCCGCCACAAGGGTGTTGCTACTTGGTGGAAGGATGCTCTCTCGGATCACCTCACGGTGGGTTCTCCTCTTTCGGAAGCTTCTTCTAAGGATGTTGACTCTATTGTTTCTCCTCGAGAACCCTTGTCTGCTCCTATTCTGGCTAACTTCTCTGTGGAGCCACTGTTGGCTCGATCTGTCGATGTTGTTCTGTTTGAACCTGCTCGAACTTCCTTCCTACATGTTATACCATAGATGATATAATATTTTGTGTAGCACCCCTCCATTTTGACTCTTTTGATCGGACAGTGTTCTTCTTTGTTATGTTTGTTTTTGTTATACTTTGACTATGGTACTTGGTTACTATTTGATCACAAACTATAAAGCGATGTGAATGTTATATTTTGATGTGATGGTATTTTACTCTGATGTTATCATTATGGTATGCTTTGAATTAGCCTAGCAGATATTTGAATTAATGATGCTTTATGCTTTTGATTATATTATTGATGTTAGATTCGTCAATTAGTAATTTTGTATTGGTGAAGAAGATGGGATTGTACCACTCGCTTGCGAGCGCCCTACGATTCTAAGATTTCCTCTTCACGGTGTGTTTTATTATATCATATATATGCATGTTCGATATACTCTTTGTTCGCTGGTTGACAGGTACAGGACATCGACTCCACCTGATTTCACAGGTTTGAATGTGTCCATTGGCCAACGGTATTCGATTGGAAGATAGTAGTCAGATTTCTTGTGCCAAGTCATCACCCTAGTCATAGTGTGTCATCGGGTTTTAGTCGAGTTAAGTTTCTTCTTTATTGTTCATCTCTCCTTGATTTATTTAATTTCAAGTTGAAAAAGGTAAATAAATGGCTTTTTGTATTTCGATTGTTTATTAAATAAATCTAGTTGTAGTGTTAGAAATGTTAATTAAGTTATTAATTAATTTAATTTAATTAATAAAATAATCTAAGCTTGGATTAGATTTATTTTATTGATTATTTAAATTAATTGTGTGGAATTAAATCAAGTTATAAATTTTGGAAATTATAATTGTTAAATTCTTTTTGAAATGAAAATTTTAAAAGTGTTAAAGTGTTTTGAAAAGAAAAATTTTAAAGTTAAATTCTTTTTGGAAATGAAAATTTTAAAAGCATTCAAATTCCTTTTGAAATGGAAATTTAAAAAAAAAAAGAAATAAAGTCATGTTGAAAAGAAATTTGTTTTTAGTTTTAAATTTCAAAAAAATGCAAAATATCTCCAATTTGGATAGAGGAGCAATAACTATGGTAGATGGGATATTTTGGGGAAGGTTGACTAAATTTGGGGGAAGATATTTCATTTTAAGAAAAATATATTGTTGTAACAAGAGAAGGGAGTTCTTCATGTTTGGTTTATGCATTATTGGAATTTGGGTGAGGATTTTGGAAGAGCTTTGAAAAAATCTTCTTGCAAGGAAGCTCAACTTTTCTTCTTCAATCTCTCCTTCAAGCTTCAAATCACAGGTTCTCCTTGTTTATTGTTTTGGAAATTTGCATTTTCAGTTTTGGAAAACTTGTTGCAATCATTTTTTTTTTGAAAACCCTGTTGAAATCTTGAAGAAATTTATATTTTTTTTGTAGAAAAACAAAACTTGCAACAAAAATTTTCAATTTTAACAATAGAAAAATGGAAAAAAACAAAATGAAATTAGGAAACCTTTATTTGGGAGTTGAAATGCTTCATATCAAGTTTGAAATTGAAACCAGGAAATTGTGTTTGAAAATTAGTTTTATTGTAAATTTTCTGTAGAAAATTTGCACAATTTGACTATAAAACAATGGAAATATATATATATATATATATATATGAATTTTTCTATTTTCTGGAGAAATTTTTATGTTTTTATAAAAAAAAATTACACAGAAAAATTTATGTGCAAACAGGGGAGAGTGATTTTAAATTTTATTGAAGAAAAAAATAAAAAAATAAAAAAATTATATATATTTATATTGTGGGGAGGGGGCAATCGTGGCTGCCACAACCCACGCCCCAATGAAGGGGCGCTGCCTATGGCAGCGCCGCTTCCACAGGGGAGACTGGATGCAGCCTATGGCTGCGTCCCCTCTCCCTTGGGGGCTACGCCCTCACTAAAAAGCTTTTGTTTTTTTTTAATTATTATTTTATATATAATATTTTATATATATATTTAATTATTGTATATAATATTTAATTATTATATATATATATATATATATATATATATATATATATATATATATATATATTTAATATGTTTTTTTTTAATTATTAATTAAATAAATTTAATATATATATAATATATTTTTATATATAATATATTTTTATATTATTTATATAATATATATATATTATATATTTTAAATATTTGGGATGTGGAATTTAAATTGGTTGATTTTAAATATATATTTAAACAATAATTATATATTTAAATATATATATATATATATATATATTTAAATATATATATATATTTGTATATACATTAAGTATATATTTTTATATGTATATTTAATATATAGTTATATTTAAATATAAATTCTTTTAAGATGATTATTTTTATTATAATAGAGGAAAAAAAAGTTGATTTTATTTAAAATTTGATTTTGAATATCAAGTATGATTGAGAAACATGGAATTAAATTATTATTTTTAAATTCCTCAATGTTGCAAATGTAATTTTAATTACTTTTGAGTAGTTGCAAATAATGTTAATTATTTTTATTTGATTACATGCAATATGTTATCACCTTGCTTGGATTTAGGAAATCCTAAAAAAGGATAATAATTTGCCTATTTTGTCTTTTTGTTATGAAATCTCCCTCTCTCGTGATGTTGGGAAAATAGAGTTATATGTTATGTAAGTCTTCCAGATTGGGTTTTCTTTTAATTTCGTGGGTTGTCGTAATGTGTTAGTCAACCTTTGAATTGTCTTGGGTAGTGTGTCTTATTAGATCCAGTGTTATACACGGTTATCATGAACGGGATGTGTGGACCTTATGTCGTGGATAGGGAGTTATTATCCTTAGGTCGCACTTGTGTACCCTTGGGTGTGGAGCTATTCCATGTGTTGTCTTAGAGGAGTGGCTTGCAATGAGGGCCGACACACAAAGTGGTGTCAGAGTAACTCTTTGTAAGTTAGTTAATCCGGTGATAACGTAAATAAACTTATTAGAGTTTAGGTTGTATCAAACACTTAACAAGATTAATTTTGCCTCGCTCATGGACGCAAGGGCTTGTATAGACTTGGGATGGGACGAGAAGGCCTAGAATGGAAAGATCGTTATCTTGTCTTTACGAGAGATAACTGATTCCGCATTGGTTTGCATGAGGGGCAGGGAGTCGTTAGAGGTTTCCAGGATATCCCGAGATGGGGGTTGGGACCTAGGAAAACTTACCAGGATATCCCATGTGACATTGTGATGAAACTTCTCCTAAGTCAGCAGTATGTTTGTATCAGTGATGCAATTGATTATTTAACTCTGGAAACATTGTAACCATTGTGTTAAGTGATGTTGTACTTGTATTTAATTCAGTTCAGTTATGATTAGCCTGTGTCTAGAGGTAGATGGTCTTGTTGAGAAATCCTGGTTACTATCTCCTAGCACGAGGGGTGAGCCTTCAGGTATCATATGGTTGGGTGGAACGTGCACCTTAATCCATTGGGTCGTCTTCTTGTTCGTGTGGACAAGATTTCCAGTTGGAGAACTCGTGGGATTTAGTTTCATTTCATACTTTATTCTTTTCAGATGATATTGTAATTTATTACCCCTCATTTGTTATTGAGGTGGAAGATGTATTATGTAATCATGCTTATTGGATTTACCTCATTCGAAGAATGAGAGTTGTAATCTTATTGTAAATTATGTTATTTGAAAACATGTGGTATCTTTTATTCTTGATGTAATTTAGCATGTATGGAATGTATGTGTTCTTAATTTATTAAGTAATTAAATGTTATGGCTTCAATTCATGTTTCTTGTTTGGGTTTTAAATTAATCTCAGTCTCGTAACCTTAGAGGTTGTTGGCAATGGGTAGTGAACTTGCATGTTAATTGTAATTAAAAAAAAAAAAAAATTAGTACGTTTGAGTAGTTAATTGCAACTTCCTCTAGGGTTGTGTGGCGGGGCGTTACATTTTGGCTATTTTTTTAACATTATATTTTCTATGACATTTTTCATTGTGGTAATTTTAATGACTACATTTTCCACCACTAGTTGCATGTTAACCTCACATGCTTATACTATAAATGGCATACTTATAATTGTATATACTTTTGTAATAACATGATTTATTGTTAGTATGAAACTTTTCCTCTCACTTTAGGGAAAAATTGGGGGCAATCTATTGTCCCCCACACATGGAACTTTCATGCTTATATCTTGTAATTCACACATGAAAGAAAAAACATTAGTAAATATGGTCATTACACTTTATCTCTCTTAGAATTGAATCCACAATGATATTTTGCATCAAATTTGAGAGGACTTGTTGGGACAAGGTGTTTCACACCTTACAAGTCCTAGTGCTAGTTCTAATTATGCAATATTTAATAATTTTCTAAATAATGTGCCCACATGAAATAGGCATCCCACTTGGAATGAATCTCGAGATTCATTTGTTGGCACTCTTGACCATGTTTCATTGGCGTTATTATGGTTGTAAGAACCCATCTAAGAGGGGGATAAAAGTTGGAATATGACTAGAATTTTTAATTGGCTAATAATATCCATTTGTGACAGTTGTGTATGAGATATTTTTGCATCTACATGAAGTAATTGAAGTTACACTTAACTCTCTTAGTCATAAGGTTTAAAAATTAAATTAAAAGTTACATTACATCTTAGGAGGAGTTAATCTTAGAGGGGGACACATGGGTCCATGTTGGACCATTTTTACTATGATATGGGTTTGGGGTTTGGTGGAAGCTATAATAAATGAACAACGTAATAATAATCATAACCTTATATAGGGAATTAGGGTTTAAGGTCTAGTGTTTAGTTTTTATGGTATATGGTATATGGTTTAGGGTTGGGGATTTACATGTTAGGGATTAAGGTTTTAGGTTTTAGTTTTTGTGTTTAAGTTTTACTATTTAGAGTTTAGGTTTTTGGATATTTATGGGTGACACATTTGATGCAAAAATTAACTCCTACCCTAAATTTGATGAGAAATAAATAGGTTCTTATAACAATTATTGGGAAATTTAATCCCTGTCCAAATATGACTTCAATGGATGAGATACAAGGCTTGGACTAAAAAAACATGAAAATCTAAAAATTATAGGTAAATCTGAAAACTAAGTTGTCTTAATATGGAATTACCATGATTAGATCCATCTTCTTTATGATGCCAAAAATCAACCAACATAACATGATTATAAACACTACCTTATGTGAACTTGTAGCAACAATATATAAAGAATAACATCACCATAAGATAGAAAAAATGAGGCACAAATAAGCAACACAAGAGAATCACATAACATAGGATTTACGTGGAGAAACCCTTGCGGGAAAAAATCGACCAAAAACAAAGGCCAAGTATGCATTATCTTCAAATAAATGAGGTTATAATACATTCACTTCCATTTTCATCTTTTCCTCCACCATGGTAACACATGTGCACCTATGAACAACCTCCTTATACCTCAAACATGTCCTTGTACCAACAATAAAACTCTACATTCAATTGTTGCTCATATTTTCTACCTCCAAGAGGTTAAATCTATAAAGTTATGAAGGAATCTAATGCGCCAAACATGGCACCAAAAGATGACCTTTCCTTCAAAACGTCCCCAACCCTTGGAATACCTTCTCGAAATGTGAAAGAACACCAATTTTGGCTCCAATACTTTCCCTCCAACTTGGGCGTCCAAACTTGGAAGATAAACATTGCAATAAAAGATGAAATACCAGGAGACACTTGTAGCCTCATTCCAAGCTTCCACTTGGAAAATCCCAACAATCATTCATTTGTCCTTTCCCATATCTTTTGTTATCCCATTCTAGGCCTCCACATGTGAGGAAAACAATATTAAATATTTATGTCTGTAAGTACCATTTACCACTACTAGCGGACCCATCACCCCTTGTGAATATATTACAAACAATGGAGAGAATTAATATTGCAAAATATTTTCCCAATACACCATAAGTGTCTAGAGACACTTTCCAAGGATGTTGGAACCATGCAATATGATATAGGATTTACAAGTTAGATGGCACCTTAATCCTAACAAAAACAATCAAATAATTTTCCACTTCCAACTACCTTAGCCTTCATCATTGTACATTCCATGATATTTTGACCATCTTGGACTACATTATGTGGCATGGCCTAGTCCTCCAAATTGAAATTTACCTTTTAGTGCCCAAGATTTGACCCCTTCACAAAATAGTCATTGTTACATCAATCCATACATCATATAATTCAAATCATTGATTTTAGATATATATTTAAGGATATTACCTAGTTCATTTGAAAGTGGAGAAGGATATATATTTAAGGATATTACCTAGTTCATTTGAAAGCTCGACATTGAATGTTGAAGATGATCCAATCTGGTCAAACAACGCTCCTCCCCTTAGGAAGAAACAAAACCAAGATGATATGCAAGATTTCTTCCCATTCCTGAAAGGAAGATGTGGGAAGAATAATGATATATGATGTCTTTAAAGCATGCTCAAGTGTCTCCATGTCGATGTTGAAAGATGACAGGCTCCAAACAAGTGTTCTAGGCCACACAACTGACGATGCCAATTTAGAATCTAGTAGAAATGAATGTAGAACACAATCCAAAGACAAGTATGCCTCCTCTAAAGACAAAGAAGCCTCCTCCAAATGTTCTCCAAAAGTATCCACACTCATGTTGAAAGCTGCAAAGAATTATCATGTAGAGAATGAACAAGACGGTCAAGTGTTCCCTCACAACAAATGAAGAAGAATCATCTTCATAAAAGAGAAGATGTATGCAATCAATGGTGTCTCTCAAATCTAAAATGTGAGACTCAACAAACAACCCACCAATGTATGTCAAGTATGCTACTAAAGTAGATGTAGCTAGAAGACGATGAAGATCCTGCTGCACTAAATCACAAGAAGCCATATTTGTAGCAACGCAAGCATCATCAAATGCAGCATTAGATGGAGGAGATGAAATGCAAGGCTCGAGAATAGGATCTGATGTGAGAACATCCAAGTTCAAGTAGCCAAATGTCTCCTCAAAATCATGGTTCACACTATAAGTGTGATCAACAACCAAAGGAACAATGTCACCATCAAAATCAAAATTTGCAAAGGTATACAACAAAGATGAATGATCAACCATCCCAGTAGCAATAATCTCTCTACACTCCGCACTTCTCTAATGATAACTAAATCAAGAGTGAATTTGACAGTCCTCCCATCTCCACCATGTGTAATCTAATAAATGGAAAGAATATTTTTTGACAAATGAGGTACACACAAAACATCATTGAAAGTGCCCTCCCTAATATTGATAGATCCCTTCCCAATTACACTCATGTATGTATTGTAAATCCCATCAAAATAGGAGACATAGTTCAAGGATCATAAAAGAAGAGAATATAGAGTGTGAAGATGTCATATGATGAGATGCTCCTGAATCTAGAAGTCATTTCCCTGATCCAAGACTTCTAGAAGCACAAAGATTTTTCCCTTTATTTCCTGATGTAGAAGCCAAACTAGCATGACTTTTGTCCTTTTTAGAGTGTTTTGAAGAAGAAGAAGAAGGTGACTTAAACATTTTGGAAGGAAAATCAATTTGATTCTTTTTGAGAAGATGTTTCAACTCATCAATATCCTTCTTATAACAAGAATGTTCATCATGTTCAAGCTTCTTGCAATATGAACAAGTGGACTTCTCCTTCTTAAATGGTTTCTCTGTGGAAGAGGATTTATTCTTTGCTTGATCTGAATGTGGATTATTCTTTTCTTTCTTTTGTTTCTTATCTGATTCTAATTATTTTACCTAACTAACCAACAATGCCTAAGATTTAGAAGTATTGATGAGACCCATTGAGATAAGCTTTCATTGCTCATGTATTAACATCTCAAAAAATGATGCAAATGAAGGTGTAGTATATGCAAGCCCCATAGTCAATCTATGAGTACGAAAGCTAGAAACAAAAGAAGCATAATCAAGACCAAGTTTTTTCAATGTATTGTAGACCAATTGAATGTCCTTCTTATCAATTCCACATGTTTTACATTGCTCTCTTAGATCATTAACCTTAGTTATGTAGTCTTGAATGTTTTCAAAGTTCTCAGGATCAAGGCTTATCAATTCATTATCAATTTGATAGCCTCCTAATTCATCTATAGTACCATACAATTTTTTCAATTTTTTCCAAGCTTCATGAGATTTCTTACATGATTCAATTTGAAATAAAAAAACTTGAGAAACTATTCTACAAAGACATGCAAGAGCTTTGATACATTTCAATTGTCCATTTTATCTTTTTATTTGCATCTATAGGTTCAGGTACCTTATCTTCAACATATAGAGAGTGACCTTCAGTCATTAGAATACTACATGCATGTTGATGCCATGTTGAATAATTATATGATGTGAGTAAAGTAACCTTAGAATGATCCATGCAAAAGAAGAGCACAAGCAAACAAATCAAAAGAATGCACCAAGATACCCCCCCAAATCACTCAATCAAGAATCCCCCCAACAATATATGATTTGGCACTTTATATTTAGTGTGTTTACAATGCCAAGATGGATCAAAGATGGAAAATTACAACAATATCTCAAAATGAGATCCATAATCTGAAATTACACTCTCAATATGATTTAGACTAAAAATGAAGCCTTCCCAAAAGGACAAAACTTCTCTAGGTGTCAGTTTGTCCAAGTTATCATCAAAAATGCAAATATGCACAAATCTAAATAAAAGATACTTGAGGTTGAATCTAGAAAAAAAAATCTTAGATATGATTGTAAATCTCTTCAATACCTTTCCAATGCCACAAGAATCACAAAAATTGGATAAACGAGCAAAAAGTTATGAGCTCAGAAGTCCAAATGGGAGATCTAACTTCAAATAGCAATAACTTTCACCCATAGTTAGATCTGATAACAAAATTTGTACCAATAGAAAGTACACAAAACCAAATTTCCAACGATATCTTGTTTGCAAAAATTTGACTTATGAATCAAAAGTTATGATTGACGAGCCTTCTAGCAAAATAAAAAAAATTCAAAAATCAAATTCATCTAGACTGAACAAATTTTATATGAAAATAGGGGTTTTGGGGCCATCTAAATGCAATGTAAACATCCATTTTGGCTATAAGTGCTCCAATAAAAAGTTGTTCACTAGATCTAAGCTTCAAACCCTAGTTTGCAACTACATCATACAATGGCCAAATTGAGTGAAATAAAAGCTAGAATTGAATTTCTTGGACATTTTAAACTCAATAGTGAGCTTAGATTTGCACTAGTATGCTCCAAAATGAACCTACAATACAAATCCACAAAGAAAAAAACCAAATCTGGTATTTCTTTCTAGTTTTTTTTATTCTCCAGGGCATCATATGATGCATGAGAATAAGATACTCAACTTTTCAAGATCTACCAAGATCTCTCCAAAAATACTATCCAATGGCACCCAACCCGCTCTGATAACATGTTAGAGTTGGCTATGTAGATACCCAAGATCTAGAGGCCAAATGGAAAGCACAAAGAGATCAATATGCAATGCTCAAGATTGCAATGGAATTGATTATCCCAGAAAGATCAATATATAATTTACATATGAGACCACCTATTTATATAGCCAAGGTGAGACATAAGATGTCATAAGATTATGACAAGTGTCTTAATCTTGTGACATGAGACAACTAACTTGACATAAAATTCAAAAAGATAAGAGCTAGACTGACAACTAAGTCTTCTCTAGAAAGAATCTTAAGACCTAAGTAAACTTAACATGTGAATATGTCCCCTAAGTCTCTAGTGAGTGAATTAACTAAGTACAAGACATTTATTCACACCAACATTATATTCCCTCTAGTTCTTACATTGAGGGCCTAACCGAAGCCTGCATGTTATGGTACTTCAACCTATCTTGCAACACTTTGATACTTTTGGAAGAGTATTTTGTCTAGTGGCTTAACTAAATTCCACCACCTTCCTTAGATTGGTTTTAATTTCCACCAAATATTTTTACTATCCTTCAACCTTATCATCCCATTTAATCATTTCCAATTTCAATTTGGCAATCTTTTCCATTGCATCTCATTCCACCATTAAATATGTCTTCAACTTCATTCTATTGATCTCAATTAAAACCATTTGAAACATTTTAGAGTGCATGACAACCTCTTTATTCATTTCATTAGTTTTATCCACAAGAATATTAACAAAAAATGCCATATCTTCAAGAGAGGAAGAGGGACAAGACATATTAATAGATAGTTCAAATGAGCTAGGGCATAAACCTTGAATTTTGTGAATTTCAATGCCCACGTCAATGTCATTCACCTTGTACATTTTACCCTTTCCTTTATGATTACTACAATCAAGCCACCCTATGTATTACCTTCCACCATAAGTTCCCTTCCCATCACCTTTTTTTTCCTTTCTCCCTAGAAGATACTTTTGTTCTACAACTGCGCACACCACCATCCAAATTCTTTTTCCCTAATCCTCAAAGCTAGTAATGCAAAGGCATGACTATTATAAATAGGGGATTCAAGGTCTTGAGAAGAGTAATAGACAAAATCTAAAATGGGAGAGGGGGAATGGCCTTCCCTCTTGCTAGATCATTTAGCTAGATATGCAAGGACTTGAGAAAAGGAAAAGACATCAAGAGAGGGGAAATGGAATTCCCTCTTGTTAGATCATTTAGTTAGATATAGATTAGTGTAGGAGAATATGACAATACACTTATTTTTTCACATAATATATTCAATAACTAATAATATTTGAATTTTAATAAAATTTATTTGAAATCATATAAATATTAATTTTAATCTTTATATAGATTCTATGAAGTATGATTTTATAAAAAATACAATGATAAAAAGATCGATATAACCATAAAAATTATATATAAACCAAACTCAAAAAAACTAGCTAAATAAACATATACATAGGTTTCCCATCATCTCTATCTAACAATTTGACTCTAAGCAATCATGCTCTGGGAGACCGTTATAACTCCTCTTGAAAGCTAGCAAACATAATAAAAATGCCACTGTTGTTTTGTGGCTGTAAGTTTCTTTTACAATTTATTAGTGCACTCTCTTTGTAACAAGCATTTTTATCAATAAAAAAAAAATGCAAATTCTTGGTGGACATCACCCATATGTTACCCATTTATGAATAATCCAATCAAAACCTCACCAACTACCATTTGGGTCCCCAAATTCGTTTCAAACAAAGAAATCAGAGAGCCCCATTTGTTCCCACCAATTATTCTCATGCCTTCAAATTCCAACAATGATTTCATGAATCATCATCCTCCACAAAAAAAAAAAAATTCCTCAAATCTATGACTTCTTTGCTGCATATTCACACCTACATAAAAAAAAAACATACAAAAATACTGTTTGTACAATCCACAGCCAAAATCATCCTGTTTATAATGAGAAATGCACCAATAAAACACCACAACTTGGTTGTCTACTCATTGGAAATAATGCAAAGTACTACCAATGAAATAACCTGGCATGTTAGACCATGAGAATAATAATGATGGGGATCTCAAATTTGGAGGTGGAAGAGACTTCGCATGATAGGAATGAATGAATATAAAGCTGTAATATCCTCAATTCATCACTCCATTACATCATCACTAATTTTAGTGGAGAAAGGACTTTAATCAATGACACAATCGACTAAGTTGAAGTGTGTTCTTGTATCTATTTACAATTGAAATAGAATCTCATTCTACATTCAATTTGTTGCAGTTGATTAATTTTACCGACTTTAAACTTTCTAGAAGTGTCATTATCTCTACTTTATTGTTGGATTTGACACGTAGATAAAAAGATCATCCATTAACAAAACATTATATATCTAATCTTCACACCACTCTTGTTCTTGCAAGGTCTTAATTGTCTCTTACAATAATATCGAAATTCGATTAGGTATCTGATAGGGACATGGTTGGATTGAGTCAATCACAATCTCAATGCTCCGGGTCTCACCTTTGATAACCCCTTGGTGTCACTTCCTCCACCACTCAACCTGTAGGTCCTCTACTATTTAGGCACCCCTGGTTCATTTTCCAACCCTGCTATCATCTACAATGCCTTCAACCAACCAAATCTTGGTGCTCTTCCTCTTGTTCACTCACTAGCCCTTATTCTCCCTAAAGACCAGTTGATACTCCAAACGCTTCCCAACTTGATGCAGGGGTATGTAAAGCTTCCATGGCTTCAAAACCATCTTACAAAGGATCCTGATCAACCTCCATTGCTTTGATTCTCCATCGCTATCACAAAATCCTTGTTTTAGGGTTTGGGCAGGGCTACAAGCCTTGAGCCCCTTTTAGGCCTCCTTGCACAAGAAAACTGGTTAGAACTCCTCTCCTTCAATTGGTTAGGACAAACTCCCTTCTGACACCCTGGCTCAAATTCCAAACACTAAAATATTTTTAAGGTTTGAGCCCCTCTCTGTCCGTACACAGGCAGAACACATATTTTACAAGAAACTAGGGTTTTTAGACATTTCTTGGTCTGTTTTGCTTTGTTCCAACCTCACATGCACTGATGAAGAATCTATCCTCTTCCCCAAACCTTCTCCAAGCTTCCTGCATTCAACATACACCATAGGTTTAAATAAAGCAACACCCCTGCACCATTAGGTTATGATTTTTGCTTTCTTTTCCATGTCGGGCATTCCAAGCTCGCCTAGGAAAAGTTCTTTAGCATGCTTCCTTGCCCACTAAAAACTCCTACTCCTACAATATGTACAATTAAGGAGCTTAGCCTTACTTCCAGAAAATCCATACGTCTTGGTACAGCGTGGAAGCAGGCTAAAACTCCATTTTCACACAAATTACCAGTCAGGGCAGTAACTTAAGAAAAACACAGAAATTACTCTAACTCTTGAAAGCGACTGAAACAACAAACTATTGGACCAAAGAAAACTCAAAAGAACTTAACTACATCCTACTCTATCCAGGAGATTGTTTTTCTCAATCCATTTTATTGCTGTCACAGCAAAAAGAAGGGAAAACACAGAAAAATTCACACTAAATTCACTGTTTTCTGATTTTCCTCATTAAACTTTAATACTCCAAAGCATCCAACCTTCTTCAAAGGTTGAGAGCTTCCTTTTATGATGCTAGGAAACAGTTAGTTTTTCTGTTTCGAGCTCAAGAACGACCAAAAGTTGAGTGTTTGAAAACACACTGTGTTTAACGACCTTGGTCTCAAGCTTAGAAAACAACCACAAAATGGATTGAAAAACTAATTAAACTTCTAACCTAAGAATAAAAGGTCCTCAACCACAATTTAGATGGTGTTCAAGACCTTACATAGCACAAAAAAATGAGCTTTAACCAAAAACTTCAAAATGAAGCATAAACCTTGCCAGGTGCTCCAACTTTGCTAGGTGCTCCTGCACCAGTATCTTAAATGAAGACAATGACATAATCTTTTTTATAATAATTTTATCTATTACCCCATCAACATGGACAAATAGTAATCATTTAAGTATGAAATATAATTAAATTTAGCATGTTTAAATTATGATTAAAAGTTGATTGAAATTTTAGAAAACTCTGAATTTAGGAAATTATAATTTTAAAATTGAAAACTTTAAAAAATATGAAAAGAAAAAATGCATGCATATTCTTAACAAAATTAAATAATTTATCAAAAGGATTGTATTCTAAAATGGTTAGGTCATAGGATTCTCATGAAAAATTTGAAAGCATTTTAAAATATGTAAAGAAAAAATATATGCATGTTCTTACAAAATCAAATAATTTTTCAAAAAAATTATGCTCAAATGATAGGCCATAGGGTTCTCATGATATAGATCTAGGTTTGCATCCCCCAAAGTGACATCTCTATGTTGTAGCATGTGTTGTAGCAAAATTACTCACAATTGAAGCAATATATCCCCATAATTGTTAGCCATGTATTGAAATTGTAAGGCCCTGTAATGAGCAAGTGGTCCTTAGCATAAGGTGTGAGCCCTAAATCCAAGCCCTCACTAGTTAATCTTAAAAAATTAAAATCCATATTTAAAAATTCAAGATTGTCACATATCCACTAGGTCCATGAAAACTGAAGTCTTGTGATAGGGTATAGGCATCCATCAAAGAATAAATAATGGAGAACTTCATCAAATTTAGTAATTATCTCTACCTCAACAGACAAGAATACAAGTGAATCTACACCCTACGCATGGGAAAGGGGAGTAGCCTAGTGAACCCATAACATCAACTCCTTAATAGTGAAGCATGGACAACATTTCAAAAAATTGTTCTTATTGACTTATGTTCAGTGGATGACATGACTAGTAGGAAAATATAAATGGACTCAACACAAGTTTGACAAAATTTATTGACCTTGGTTGGTTGTTGTAGGTGGTTGTCTCTAAAATGAATCAACACTATACACATTACAAATTTGAGTAGAAGAAATAAATATAAGTTAATTATTTAGGATAGAGATAGGCATTGGTTATAGGGGTCTAAAAAAAAATTGAATAATTATTTTTCATACATATATAAATTTGAAAAGGATCACATGGAATGATAATGCCATGGGAAAGGAGATGAAAAGGAGAACCTAGTGTTAGCCTTTAGACTCCTCTAAAAGTAGCATTTATTTTAGGAAATAATGCATGATAGCCAAAATTATCAAAATTCATTTCCTACATACACCATGAGAGAAAAGCATGCATGCAATCTTAGAAAATAACCATAATACAAAGATCAAATAGAAAATTCATAAGATAACACAAGATATACCCTAAAAAACCCTCAAGAATATTTCTAAAACATCAAGCTCCTCCAATGTACTCTCAATGTGTCCAAGCATGTAACCACACATCCCATGTCATTCTTCACATATGCACCCACGAAAAATGATACAATGCAACCCACTCACCCAACCAATCTTAACAATTAAACATGTGTTTGCTTTTATAGATTCAAGCTAACACAAATACAACCAAGTGGTAAGATAAAACCATGTGCCTCAAAACCATGAGTACACAAAACCATTGACCCCTCATTTATTGTTTTATACTAATTTTCTCAAATAATAATTATTTATTCTATGTCTCTCACACATAAAAATAACTAACCCAATGTTACATACAACTTTACAAGTGGACTCGAATAAATATTCAATGTGGCTAAACATATCACTTAGATACACCACAGATAAATATTTATTTTACATAATTAAAATATTTCATTCTTCTGCAAGGTGTACAACACATTTTTCCTAACATTCTCCCACTTGTATACATTGGGTAAGGGTCAATCAATGAAATACATCATACCCATATGTGAAACTATTGCAAAGTGTCTGCCCTTGGTCTCCTTGTGTTTTCTGCAACGCTTGGATTCACGACATGGCTTAACCGCCTCATGTGGATTCATTAACTCTGGAAATTGTATCGAGAATTAACAAGTCGATCTTTTGGTGCAACAACAACTGTTTGTGCAACAATTGGCATCAAAGCCTGGGTCACGAGTTCAAACCCCTCAGTTGCACTAGGGGGGGTTGTTGCAAGGTGCGTGCCCTTGGTCTCCTTGTGATGTGCAATGCAACGCTTGGATCTGTGACATGGCTTAACCGCCTCTCGTGGATTCATTAACTCTAGTGGTTGTATCAAGCATTTAACAGGTCGATCTTTTGGTGCAACAACAACCATTTGTGCAATAGAAACCAAATGAATCTACAGCATGCTCTTGTGCTCCATCAAAAATACCTACGATAAAACCAAGGTGACCACCATCTCAAGCAATAAATCTTCTCATCCTCCAAATTGTCACCTATGGAAGAAAAGGAACAAGCCAAGTTGATATGCACCAATCCGAAGAACACAAGTATCAAATGTAAGTGATAAAAAATATCCAATTTGTTGTCAAAAGTTAAAAAACCCACATGTCTAGAAATAGCACCCACAACATATGTTAATACACCCAACCATCCATACCTCCTAGGTATCAACATCATCAATAAACTCATGCCAATAATATATGCAACCCATAAAAATCACAAGCTCCATGTATAAAACCTATGAATGAAGAACATACACATCTAGGAACTCCCACTACATGGGTAATCTCAAATCTGAAAATAGATCAAGGCATGCCAATTTTACCAATCAACACTCAAACCAAGGTGTGGTTAATAATTAAAATCATGTAGTGTGAAGAACAATTACAATGATCCACACATGCAACACAAATAGTTGCACACCTTGTCACAATATGTCACCATAACTCTCCTAGATGATATGAACATGAACCTATAGGAAGTAGCCATAAAATAAAGAGAGAAAACATGTAAATCATATCATGCCCTTCTACCAACACCTCAAAGAGCTAATTTCTTTCAAGTATAATCTCCTTTTCAACCCCAAATGAAAAGTTTCAACAACGCCCAAGCAATCAATCAATCTTGTAGATCAAATTAAACATGTGCATCTCATATAACCAACATGAATATAAGCCTCTCTTAACCAAGAAATATACAACTCAAAATATTCATTCCAAAAACTAGGAATAATCCTAATAAATATCTCCTATGATACTCAAATGACATCATAAAATAACTCATATGTACAAGGAGTTAACCATGATAAAAACCCCTCAAATGAATCCTCCAAAACTAACAACCAAAGCTCAAAATCCATATCCATGATAAAACAAAGCATAAAACATAATACATCTAAAAATAGGATGTGCAATACCTAGATTAGAAGATAATGTGTTGGTAAACCAAGAGTGGGGAATGAGAATGCTCCTTTAGGATACACCAAGTCATCATAGCTCACTCCAAGAGCAATCTCCTCTATAGTTCCATCATGAACTCACATCCATATCCAGGTGAGGGCTCCTTGGACTTTCTGGTGAAACCTACAAAGAGTAATTATCTCAAAAAATATCTCTGATCACAAGAGAACTCCAACCTCACCCAAGTCTCCAAGTATTCATGAGCACCTACAATCATTCAATCCATGCTAAGCTCCAAATGAAACACAACACTCTCATGAAGCTCCCAAGAAAATGACACATGTACTCAATACCAAGAGAACTATCCAGATCACTATCAAAACTTTAGCCACGAAATCAAGAACACATCATGAAATCATTGATGCTTTCCCTAGAAATATCCAGTGACCTTGATTTAGTTTCATGCTTTTTATCTTATTTTTTCGAAGTTTCAAAGACATTTCCAAACCTTTTCATATACTTTTAAGTATTTAAAACCATTGAAAATGATTTACTATATTGATGAATGATTGTTTGACCTTTGGATGTTTGTGGAATTTAGTAGAATGATTAATTATAGTTGTTAATAATGAAAAATGACTTTGGAATAAGAGTAACCTTTGCAGTGAAGGACCTATCAACTTACAGCAAAAGGATTTTTTAACTTGCAACAAAATTATGTCAATTTGCCACAGTCGAAGGAGGTGATCAACTACAGCATGAGTATTTTTTTTCCAAAGTTGATGCAAGTGACGGTCTAAGGATGTGAACATGAAATATTCATGGATCACTCTAGGCTTTTACTTCTTGTTATAAATCATGGAGGAAAGAAGAGGCTTTCTCTAACAGTGGATAGTGGCTTATAATAAATTTTGACCTGTTAGGCATGCTTTCATTGATACAATCTTTTTGATTGACGTAGATTCTTTATTAGACTCTTAAACTCTCAATTCCTCTTGCTTTTATTTTTTTGTTAAGCTAAGACTTAGTCCTCTTCCTATGTTTTTGGAATATTTGACAACGTCTTATAGTTTTCTTTTAGTTTTGAAATAAGAGGACTCTCATAGATCTTGTATATATGGATGATCTTGTGAGAGACCAAGTAGCTAGATTTATGCATGAAATAGATTGAATCTAAATCTTGTTATCAAATACTTTGTTCTTAAGTTTGTGTATGTTTGAATTACAATAAAGAATGATACTTCAATTTTCATGAATCTCTAAGTTAGGATTTGAAGGAAGACATTGTGGATTGCAACAACTCAAGAAAGGGCCACTTGAGGTACTACAAAATCCATGTTAGTTTAGATTATTAGTTAATTTCTGAATTGTAATTTCTGATTCATATTTTGTTGAATGTTGTTAGGTAATTAACTATTCTTAAACCATGATACAACATAGAAAATAATTAGGTACAGTCTGTGTAGGAATAGTCACCTATAGCAGTTACTACAGTTGCTTACATCAATTGGTATTCACCTAGTCTTTTTTCTACCCAGGAGTTATTTTTGTTAAGTCACCTTTAATTGGGATTTTTTTTTTCAATTTTTGTACTCAATCGATTAGGAGAGTTTTGGATCCTCAATTGCACATATAGTGCCAGCATCAACTCAAGATTATGATTCCTTGGTTGACAATTTAAATGAAGTTCCTCTAGGACAATGAATTGTTTAATTTGGGATTTTTAGGACTGTTAAGTCATATGCTATCTACATCACTTGATTGGACATAGGGAAAGCTCTACAATCATGATCTAACATCTCCTCCTAAGAGATTGCATTCTCTAGAGAACATATCATGGTCTCAAAAGAGCTCAAGTATCATGCCAAAACTCTAATCTAGAATCAAGAGTAAACTAAGACACAATACCAAACATAATCTAAACCAATGATCAACATCTCCAATCACATGAAGAGAACCATATCCTAATAATAGAACTCAAGATGTCAAAGCACTCATAATGCATAAGAATTATAATCCAAGATCTTGTCCATGATAGCCAACCACTATAGAAGATCAACCATCACTAGGTGGTGAATACTCATCACTACCAAAGCTCCCACTAAATTGTGATACAAGTTATCCATGGTATCGTGAAAACTATCTCCTAATCTAAATACCATCATGGTCCACACACACTCATATGTAATACCAATAATATCAAATTAGAACCAAGATCTCCAATTCAAGGAAACAAACTATCACTCCCAAAATCTCCCACTGAAACATGTAAACAATATATCCATGAAATCATGATAAACATGCTACAAGTCCCAATAACCGACTATCCATACACTCTAATCAATCATCCTCTCATCCCAATGCAACATACTAATGCAAAAATGACCACAAACAAGGGAAACTAGCAAATTTTGCATCAACATTGAATCAATCTTGTGGATATAGATATTCCACATCTAAGTCATCCCATTACAATCAATGAGTTGCACATACCCAAAAATCGCATAACTTGTATATATCCCAAACAATGAAGCATGCAAACTCATCATCACATCAATAACTTGCAAACCAAGATATCAAAGAAGATAATCCTATTGACCTCAAGATTCAAACACCAAATCAACCATGCATTTGATTTTTCAAAAAGGTCCACAAATGAGCAACCATAGTCAAGGAAGAAAACAAGCATACAAGAGATAAGAACAACCTCCTAACACTAAACCACACCACCATCAATCAACCACGTACATGATCATGGTGTGCTAATGTTCAAATATACCTGCATATCCATGACACCATAATCATCACCATCAATGTAACCATACTCAACTCTCACTATACCAAAACTCCAATTCTCTCATGTGTATCAATCATGTCTTCAAACTAGGAGATAATTGTGTACCTATTACTATCAAATACAAAACTTTAAAAACACTCATAAACCTATATCATGAAGTACCAAATCGGAAAACATGATATACCATGATGTTGCTCATATGGTGACAAGAACTCCCATAATTGTGTTCCCAAATAAACACTAAATGCATATGAAATCACACCTCAAATACCAAGCCCTTCCAAGTGATCAAACAAGTACAATCGTCTATCTATATAGTAAATTAAAAATCTATATGATCCACTATGTAGTACATTGTAAATTCTCCTCAACACCTATTCAAAATCAAAAATATAATTGTCTATGCAAAAGTTATGACCATTTAACTATCCTAGAGCAATGTCTAGCTTCAAGCACCAAATTCTAACACAAATAGAAAAAATTGATGACTAAAATTGTACTATACCACTAATTATTTCTCACAAAGAGCTTTTTGATGACTATTGGAAGTCAAAAATCTAACACCGTCGGTGAAAGTTATGCCTCCTAGAAAAAATATGTCCAATTAGGCTTATAGAGGTCACTAGCAAGCAACACATTGGTGGCTAGTCGATGCTTGGCAGTGTATCGGTAGTCTAGTTGAGCGGTGTCGTTGACAAGACGATGTTGGCGATGGTGTTTATTTCAAGTTGTTTTAAATGCATTTAAATTTCAAAATTTGTTTTACCCATGGAAGGGCTATTCCTATGTGTTACACCTTGTTTATTTACCAAATACTTTTACCTTTATGAGTAAATATATTTTTAATACATAATTATGTCTTGATGATGTTCAATGGATGAATGAAATGTATGAATATTCATTATGATGGAATTACTTTTTAAATGCTTTAATGATGCTTATGTTATATGATGAATGTGATTTATATGATGAATTGTGTTGTGTATTTCTAGTTTGGCCCTAATTCATCTAATTCATTGTGTTCCCCCTAAAAAAGGAGGGGGCATAATAATATTTTTTCTTTTCTAAACCCCATTCCATGTCGTCAAAAGTGATATATGCCAACCTTTGGCCAACTAATAATTTTCCTACCAATGAGAATATCGTGGTGCAAAAGAATACAATCATTGATACCTTTCTTAGCATCACTTTACCTGATATTCACTCTCTAAGTAATCATGTTTTTCCATCTCCCAATATCTATCCTATTTGTGAGGATATATTGGTGCAAGAGGATGCAATCATTGATAATCATGAAACTTATGTTTGTCCCTCTCTCAATATCTCCCCTACTTGTGAGGATATCTTGGCACAAGAAGATGCAATCATTGATAATCATGAGACTCATGTTTGTACCTCTCCCAATATCTCCCCTACTTGTGAGGATACATTGGTACAAAAGGATGCAACCATTGATGCCCCATTGATAAAATATTATCAACAAATAGTCAAACTAAGTTGAATTGTGAACCCACAACTGATTATATACTCTCCTTCTCATGTTCCTCAACCTTAAACTACGCCTACTCTAATTATTGGACATCATTCAATTCAACCTAAACCTCCTCTCATTATTGGACCTCCTTCAAACCATCCAAAACCTCTTGGTCATATCCTAAACTTTGCAAAACAACTCACAAAATAATTGTATACAACAAAATGTGTTGCAGTAACCACATTATCATGCAGTTTCTCAAACATATAACATTCAAAATATCAAACAATCAAATCAAATTCAAACCTCCATTCTATTTCCCCAACCATATCTTCCCTTTGCTTGTCTCCCTCAGCATACTGATAAAGAGTATGATCTTGTTGAACAACTTTGTAATACTCCAACCAAGATCTCTCTTTAGGATTTAATTCAAACTTCACCTACATACCATAGGATGCTCCAAGAGGCTTTGTAGAAGATTGATATCTCACTTTTTGTTAAACCGAATGATGTATCAACCTTGTTTAACTATATGCAGGTAACAAAGTTGGATATTACATTCCCTCAACATGAATTACCTCCTAAAATCCAAAACCAATATGATGCTCTCATGATTTATGTCATCATTAATAAGACTAGAATTAGGCGTACCCTAATTGGCAATGGATTGGGTCCTAATATTTGTATCATTGGCCTTTTAAATAAATTTGGTGTGGATAAGTCTCATAAAAATTGATAATATTTCTATTTTTGACTTTGATAATGTTGGTAGGCAACTGTTGGGTACTATCACACCACCCATTAAGGTAGGACATGTGACTTTTCCTACCCTTATCCATGTCATGTCAAATCCCCTTTCATATAATCTTCTTCTTGGTAGACCATGGATTCATGCCATGAAGGGAGTCTCATCTACTCTTTAGCATGTGATAAAGTATGAATATAATAACAAGGTTTATACAATTAAAGCATATCCAAAAAGTTATTTACAAGCTAAAGCTGAACATAACATTTCCAACTCTCTTAGAACTTTGATTCCATCTTCAAAAGTTAAACCATTCTCTTCCGATGTTGATTGGGGTTTGTTAGATTTTACACCTACTTTTATGGGGCAGTATAAAATCTCACCATCAAAGGTTAAAGATTTGGAGGTTGTTTCAACATAGTATTATCATTTCACTTCTCAAATTGCAAATAATGATCACAATAATGCTTCATCTTCAATTACATGTCTTGGTGACAATTGGGTTTCATTAGATTTTACACCCTCCTTTGTGGGAGAGTGAAAATCTCACAATCTAAACTTGAGTCTTGTCCCTCATGTGTTGGCAATATCTAATCCTAATCATTTAGACAAAAGTTCTCTTCCTCCATCTGAGTTGGAAAAGCATTATGGGCTTGGATTTAAAATTCTTTCTAAAATTGGATATAATGAAAACATAAAACAAGGAGTCAAGGATCATGTGAATTCTACACCATATCTTGCTAAAATAGGTTTAGGTTTCCAACCTTCTCCTTTGCCTACATCTCATCCTCTTATATTTGTAACTTTTTGTGGTAAGCGAGCAAGCTTTTCTTCACAAGAGAAAGGATTGTCTCCTACTCCTTATCCTCTATCCAAGCAAAAGCATATTTTTCAAGGCTTCGAAAATCCTGTTTGATTACTCTTCCTCCTCCAACACATAAGAAGTTTCATATAAATCACTCTTTTTTTGTGCATATCATCGAGTGCATGGTCATTCTACAAATGAATGTCATGCCTTGAGCAATAAAACACAACTTCTTGATTGAGGTGTTATCACTTTTTCATGTGTTGATGCACCTATTCATTCTAAATAATAAAATTTTCTTCTACTATGTTTCTCCTCACTATGTGGCATTTGTAGTTCCATTTGTTTGCTCATTGTCATTCATGGTGGTAAAATCTTACATGCAACCATATTTTTTTCTATGGTAACAACATGATAGTCTCTAGCATGGTTGTTCTTGCCTATACACTTGGGGGACGAGGATAACTATTTTTGGAGGTATGCATCCTTTTTAAGGATCCCCTCTTCCACCTCTTTTTCCTTAAAATATTAGGATAGCAAGTATGTTGTCATAACCCCTTGATGGTGGTGTTGTTTATAACGCCCTCTGAGGCATGGTTATCAATTTGCCCCATGTGACGTTAAGAATTTATTCGTCCCTTGTGAAATTAAACGTTTATGCACCTCCTTAAGTGTGGTTGGAAATTCATCCCCTGTGACGTTAAACATCCCTTGCAATGTTAAACTTTTATGTGCTCCCTGAAGAGTGATTTGCATAGACCTAGCATAATGGAGCTTGTTGGCCTATGAACTTAAGCATTTTATATGACCACCTAGCATAGCACAACTTGCTTTCCAATGGAGCCATGTGTTTCTTGAGTCAACTAGCATAGTGCGGCTTTCTAACCTTGTGAAACCCATCATATTGCATGGACACCTAGCATAACACACCTTGATATCCAGTGGATCTATGTAGCTCATGAGTGATTTAGCATAACACAACTTGTTGGTCTTATGAGAGCACCTTCATTTTTAACATTTCATTCAATGAATGTTGTTTGGTATGGAGACAAGTTTTTAGAATGAGGTCTCTTTACCTTATTAACTCGAATCATTTTTAGTGTACTAACCTTGTGTTTATTTTTTATTTTAAACATATCATGTTATTGTTTGCCTCATTTTTTTTTGTGTTTTCTTCGTGTACTTGGCATGTTTTATTTATGTATTTGGTGTGTTTGCTCTATGTATTTTGTGTGTTTGTTTTGTGTTTTCCTTGTATATGTCATGTTTTATTTGCATGCTTTGTATATTCTTTTATGTGTACTCCATTGATTATTCATTTAGTCCCTTATGTATGATTGAATCTTTCCTTGTCTTAACATTGTGGATTGATGGGGTCCTAAGTTGGGGGGCTTGTGTACCCCTCAACTTTGTGTCATCCTGGCTCTTCAAGGTTTTGATAAATAAATTTATCTTCTCCTTACTTTAGTGTGAGCATGAGTGTAAGTTTATACTATCGCTAAAGTGGGGGCTACATGTAGCATTGTAAATTGTCACCCTTGACAATTTCACACAAGGTTTAGCTCCTCCTTATGTGCCTAGACCTAATTGTGCTTATAATTTTCCCGTTTTATGGTAGTTTTTGTTAAATCAAGATAAAAATGGGAATTAATATTAATATTTATTTAATGACATCAAAATCCCCAAAATAGGTCTAGTCTAGGGCACCCATGCCCTTGACCAACCTATTTTTGCTCAATTTTAATATGTTATTGTTGACATTTTTATATTTTATAAATTTAAATTTATTTGTTGGATTTTCATAATTATTTTTTTGGGAAATGAATAAATGCATATAAATACAAGTCTTTTTCACCATTTGAAACCAGAAGACAATTTGAATATCAATTGAGCATCTTAAAAAGCAATCGAGGTAATTCAAAGGTAGAATAAGTAACTTTTCACAACACTTTAATCAATCAAGATCATACTTACAAGGCATTAGAAAAAAGGAGAATAATTGTGAATAAAAAGCTATTATGATGCACTTATCATGAAGATGTATGGAGTTATCATCTACATTCTAGCTACAACAATCTATTGTGTTTTGTGGACTAACCTCTTGCAGGTCTATTAACCAATTCATGCATCCATCAAACAACTTTTGGCGGAAACTTATGGTGTGAGCATCAGTTCAACAAGGGTTTCATGCCTAAGGTAACATTATCATTTATCATTTGTCATTTTTGTTAATTATTATTTTGGCCTCTACCTAGCCTAGGGAACGCCCTCTTGATCATCATCATTTTTTGTACATGGAGGTGGAAACACCAAAATTGGGTTTGACTTAGGCAAGCCCCTATACAACACAACATTTTCCCAACTTTTTCATGTGTGCAAGTCAAATCTGGAAGTTTCATCAGCAGCAGGTCATACGAAACACAAAGCAAGTTGTAACCTACCATCTAAATTTTGCATATCTCAAAAAAGCAGTAACACTAGTCTAGGGTACCCACGCCCTTGTCCACCCAAATTCAAGTTCAACTTTCAATCGCAGGTTCCTCTATGTATCCCTTTTCCAAATCTGCAATTGTTCCAATAGTTTTCATTTCCATCTATGCAATAAATTACATTTTCAAATCTAGGGTTTATGTCAAATAGGCTTGTCAAAACACATATCAAAATTCTCCTCTTTGTAACTCAAAAGAACTAAACCTAGGAGATTGCCTCTGCCTTATGGCAGCAAGCCAATCATCAAAACCCTAGTTGGTTTGTGTTTGAATGTAGAGGGCAAGTGAAAAGAGTTGATCCTAGTTAATCTACTTGTTAGATCTAGGATCTCTTTTCCCACTCTACAAAAGGCCAAAAAAATTTGAATCTACAAACCAAGCCCCTAAGCAAATAAAAATATTCATTTTCAAACACATCTTATCCACAAATCACCAATGGGGGAGATTTTGCACAAGGAAGGGGTCATAAGTTATCATATAAAGGGTGATCAGCACTCCCAACACCCACAATGTTTGCATAGGACCACAGATGACCAACACCTCTATCTATAGTCTTCGCAGTACCAACAAAATGGGCACCTAAAGGAACACCAAACTTCATAATAGAGTTGGACCCAACACTAGAAGCACCACTATCCCCAAAAATGGCCTAAGCATGAGGATCTTCCACAACACATGGGTCGACAGTCAAAACATAACTACAAAAAATGGTCAAACTAGGTCAACACTAGAAGTGACATGGTTAGTAGGAAGCATGAGAGCCAATGCACCACCAACAACAAGCATAAAGGGGATGAAATCAACACCCTGGAGAGGAAAGAAAACATGCATATCTGAGGAATAGAACACATGAGATCCCTATTAGAAACACCATCGTTGGAAGACACATTCCCCAAACCATCAAACATGCTCGAAATAGCACCCAAACAACTACCATTCAAAAAAAAATCAAGCAAGGAACCAACCTATAACGAGCAAGAGAGTAGGAGGGAAGACATTTCAAAAAATCAATGTTGCACTCAATTATTGGAAATATGTTACAATCATTAATCTAGAGGTATTGTAATGAAATTCAAATATGGATAAAGTGTTTAATTGTTGTCAATTGAATACAAGTTGTATAAGGATAGATATAAAAAGTTCCAAAAGCATCGATGATAACTTAATACATAGCATATCGAACTCAATTTTCAACAATATCATGGCCATTGGTGACAATGAAATAGTAAATGTAACTTAAGATTACAAACCAAAACCCTCCTTGTTAATTCCTTATGCATGTGAAGATATCTTAGGGGAAGTCCTATTTGGCTTCACCATATGGAAAATAACTATGTCAAAGAATATTAGAAGTATCTATTTGCTAGTAATTGTTCTTATTAGCTTTTTCTTTAGCAATGCCTTCTACTCACTTTGTTCCCACTCACTTTGATCTTGCTACTCGAAATCTTGAATACCCTAACAATACTTGAAATCTTGAATGCCCTAACAAATTGTCACCTTTCAATGGAAGTTTACAACTCCCTACAACTTGTGATAGAACTTGATCCTCCCATCTTCCCTCATGGAGCTACAAGAAAGCACTTTGAGGACTACAAGGGAATTGGAGTGGGTCTAAGCGCAAGCTTGGTACAAGTCTTGGAGCTCTTAAATCTACTTTTATTAATACTCAAAATCAAGGATCCAATGGTTGCTCACAAGACTTCCAATTTCTTCTAAAAATCCCTCCAACCCCACGACTTATCAATACACGATTCAAATAGGGTTTTGGGTGATGCTTTATCTAGTCAAAGCTTTCAAAATCTTAATTCAAGTAAGACCTCCCTTTCTAACCCATTTTATTTCCACTCTTACGCTCATAACTATAGGGTCTACATGGATGAGATGATTATGAAACTTATTTACATGAACATGCACTTATATGCATATTTTCAAAATTATGGCCTAAGTTATATGATTTACATGCATGGATTATAGAGCAATGGAAAATTCATATGGAGGATCAAATCTACATCTACCCATGTGATCGTGTTTAAATCTAGACCTTATGTTTGTCAAGATAATTTCCTTTATATCAAGCCATGGCTTCCTAGCTTTGATCCTCAAATATATTCATTTTCCTCTACCTTTTGTGGGATTAACTACCTTATTTGCCCCTGTAATGTTGGGAGTTCAAGAGATTGTAGACCATTGATAGCAATATTGGGATATATTTGATTATGTTTTAAGGGACCATTAACTACTCTTGTTCCACTTATTCCTGTATCATTGTGGAATTACTTAAGAGACTATTAACTCCTCTAAATATACCATTAACTACACCTATTCCATTTAATCCTATATTCTTATGAAATTACTTAAGAGACCATTAACTAATTCTATTCAAGTGTATTCAAGCCAAGACATGGTCTATGAAGGTATACAAATTACTTTCCCATATATGAAGCCTACGGACAAATAAATTTGAAATTTCTATAATACAATAGAGAGCAACCAAATGATATTGATTTTCTCAAGGACAAATATCCTAAAAAGCTTTGTCATGGGTACCAATTCTCAAGATAGGAGATCACATCAAAATGAGTCTTAACTATATCTAAGTTTGAAGAGCTTCAAAATAATGTTCTTTATTTTTTTGCTAGAAAGTGTAGCAAAAAAAAATAGAAGTTGACATATTAATTGCATCAAAAACAAAATTGATGAGCACAAACACAATAAAGAAACAACAATTTGTATTGCATGGCTTTGACCAATAAATCATTGAACTATGATTGCAATACAAAGATATGCATGCCTTCGGTGTTGCTAGGAATTTATATAGTTTGAAAAGTACTTGTTTTAAAATTCAAAAGGCTTAATAAAATTATTAACATCAACATACCATGTAAGCATGCATGTGAAAAAACCATGGCAGAAAAAAATTTCAGTAAGAAATCTCTTACAACAATTGGTGACATATTATTAAACATATCACTAAAGATAATATGTCAAAACAATGTAAATGGAACCCAAGGAAATGTTAAGAAAACTTCTAGCAACATTTACCCAATAAAGCATGAGAACTTGGTTACATAAAAAATTAATTAGCATGAATTATGACCTCATATCCAATCTTTCTTTCAATAAACTGTGGAGAACAAATTACTAAGATGTCATAATATCAAGGTCAGATGATTTCGCCAAATGCAAGACATGTATTACCTAATAACTCATAAAAGATCAGGAACACTAATCAAAGGAAAAGAGGAAATGTTGGATCAAAAATTTACACTCCAAATAGAATAAACAATTGGAACAAGATCACCATCAAACTATGTAAAAACAAAAATATCAATACGTTAGTGTAAAAAAACATAACCACGTTAACCCACAATTAAAATATCACAAAAAGCATTTGATCCACTTCACAATGTATAGAAACAAGATATGACCATTTCTACAAATGACTCGATTGGTGTCACATATATAGAGTGGGTTGCAAGGGCAATGATTGATGTGATTGTAGTGCACACAGAAAAAGTTTTTGAATATAATAAGTTATATTAAATTTTGAAAAACCATTTTGTAGCCATTCCATTTACATTGTTTTATATTAATTGTCTACTTGCTTGGCATCAATTGTAGTTTGAGTTTGTTTTTATATAGATCTAGAAATGGACAAGATAATTCCACATTGCAAGTAATGACTCGAAATTATTAATATTTAGAAACTTAAGTGTGTATTTTTCAATTGCATTTAAATTTAGCTTACATTATGAAGATTAATTTGTTCATCCTAATATTCACATAAAATAATTAATTATAAATTCATGTCATTTGATAACATTAACTTACTATTTATTGTAAGTTGCATTTTCATGTAAGTCTTGAAATTTTTTTTAAAAAGCTCAAGCTCAAACATGGGAAATAAATTTAAATTGATTATTACATTCATATAAATCAATTCAAATAATTTAGAATATAATACAAAGTATTCCAAAGAAATAGAATACCCATACAAATCAACCCAAATTATTAAGAATAAGTCCAAATTATTTGGAATATGAGAAAGTAAAAAAAATCTATTCTATTTAGAATAAAATACATAAATCAATGAAAAACCCCAAAAAATAATATTGATTGCTCTACTCTACTCAGTAAATTGGCGAAAGTTATGAATGACGTATACGAAAAATCAAATTTTGAAGCCTGCAAAAAGATCAATAATCAAATCTTGTGAAACTCTAGAGTTACAATGAAAATAAGGATCAAACAAAGGCACCCTTTGAATGGCCATACGAAAGCAAAAAGCCAAAATTCATAAATTGGCCAAACGATATCCCATTAAGATGTCGAAACGAAATAGCTAAATCAAATGTGCGTCTGAAGCAAGAAACCCTAAGACATCTGAATAAAATAAAGGCAACAAATCCTGGAAAATCAACAAAAACACACAAAAGCCAAGGGAAAGATAAATCAAACAAGCGGCAGAAAGGCATCAAGAATTCGATAAACAGAAGATCGAGACAACTAAAAATAAATAAAACTCAAAGCAACCTACCAAAGGAACTAGAATCTATTCCTAAAATAGATGTCCAGGAAGAAACCACTGAATATATTGATCTTCTCAAAGAAGTGACAATAATATGCAAAATCATTAGAAAAAGAAGATCTAGAACTTCCATAGAAGATTGGGAAAGATCAAATTGGAAATTTGATCACGCCATCAAATTCCTACCAAATGGATTCTTCTTGGTTGCCTTTCTATATGAAGAAGACAAAGATAAGGTATTACACAAAGGAATCTAGAGAATAGATGACTGCCCTCTTTACATGCAAAAATGGGAATCAAACTTTGATGCCAAAAAATATGAAGCCTATTATGAGCCCAAATGGATCAAGCTCTATAACTTTCCTACTGAATTCTAAACAAAAGAATGTTTGGAAAGGATTGGAAGGCCCCTCAAGACCTTGCTAGATATTGACATCCAATTACTGGAAAATAATTCCTATCTATATGTGAGAATCCAAGTGGCAACCATCAAGAAGATTCCAAAAGCCATAATGTTAAAAACCAAAGCAGGAAATTGGAAACAAAAAATAGAGATGGAGGAAAACAAATACTTCTGCATGAAGTGTGGCCAAAGAAATCATCCATTGGGATCATGTCCAAGACCCCCAAAAATTAAAAAAGGTATGGAGAAAAAAGGAAAATGGGAATAAGATTTTGGAGGGCAGGGACATACAAAATAAGTGTCCCAACCTAAAGAACTCAAAATAAGACAATATCATCAAGGAAGATCCAATAGAAAAGAAGGATATCAAGAGCCTGGACCAAATCCAGGAGGAAAATTGTGGTTGCAAGCAAGGACAGGAGGTCTACGAAGAAACCTACAGTCCTCATTCAAAAATCCAAATGGAAAACAAAGAACTATTGTCTGAAAGCGAAAACAAGGACATCGATGAGCTAGATATAATTGAGCCAAGAAACATATCCTAGTCAATGGCCAAAATGTTTGAGCCCATAAAAAAGGACAAAAAGAAGAGAAGCAGAAAATCAAATAGACAAAAGAGAGAAGAAATGGCAAAAGGCATAAAGAGCATCAAAAACTTTTGTCAAAACAATAAGGGAGGAGAGCACTCCCTCCCAAAAGCTCCATGAACATTGTAACCTGGAATGTTAGGGTTTTGAATGCCCATAACAAAAGATGCTTAATCAAGCATCAGATGGAGAAACTAGAATCAGACATAATCCTCCTGCAAGAAACTAAACTAGAAGATGAGGATGCCCTAGTCTTCCATATCAAGGGATGGGAAGAAGCATATTCAAAATCCTATGGCACAGTCAGTGGCTTGGGGATCCTATGGCACTCTTGCAATGTCAAATTAAACATATTGGATAAGGTGTGAGGTTTCAAGTCTAGCCTTCACTATCAAATTCACTTTATTCAACATCTATGGACCAGCTAGGGTGCAAGATAAAGGCAAACTATGGGAGGCCCTAAGCCATTAGTTGGACACCCACAACTGTGGGAAAATGATCATGGGGGGTGACTTCAATTCAATACTAAAAATAGAAGAAAAGTTTGGCGGATCAAATAAAATAACTACATCAATGAATGACTTTGGGAGCTTTCTGGAAAACAATGACCTAATTGATGCACCCACAAAAAATGGCTCATTCACATGGTCGAACAAGAGGGATGGTGGGGAATGCATAAAAGAAAAGTTGGAGAGATTCCTCTTCTCTCAATATTGATTGGAAACTAGTTTTAACCTTGATGCTTCTATCCTCCCCCTTGCTGGCTCTAACCATCTCCCCATCAAATTGGCCATCACATCAAAAAAAGCTCAAAAGAAAAGTGTTTTCAAATTTGAAAAAATGAGGTTCAGAAGACCAGAACTGATCACCCAACTTGAACAATGGTGGAAGGAGGCACCAAGATGTATAGGCAGTAAAAGCTTCATCTTCATGTTGTTATTGTGCAAGCAAATAAAAGGAAATTACTAGACTACAGGATAGTGTTCAACAATATCTTCTCCGAGAAAGACAGATTGGAGCAAGCCCTATCAAAACTTAATGAAAAGGTAATGAATCAAGGAATGTTCCAAGATGACTTCAAAAGAGAAAAAGAACTAAAAATGGAATATGAAAAGATATTAGCAAGGGAAGAGGAATTTTGGATGACCAAATCAAGAGAAATCTAGCTCTATGAGGGAGATGCCAATACTAATTCTTCCAGAATACTTCCAAAATCAAGAAAGCCTATAAGAGAATAATAGCCATTCAGAATTCTAAAGGAAGAGTAATAGAGGATATAGAGGAAATCCAAGAAGAGACAGTCAAGCACTTCAAAGATTTGTTAGCCCCACATGATGCAACTGACAGTTGCAATTATGGAGATATAGTCAGAAACATCCCAAAATTAATAATAGAGGAAGAGAATCAGATGCTCATTTCCCCCTTTACAAAGGAAAAGGTTAAAAATGCTATTTTTCAAATGCACCCAGATAAAGCACCTAGCCCTGGTGGATTTCCAACCTTTTTCTACCAAAAATGCTAGCACTTCTTGGAAAATGAGTATGGAAAATTGTTGAAGACTTCAGGATAAAGAAAAAGTTCATCAAAGACATCAATAACACAGTCCTAGTCCTAATACCAAAAAAGAAGAATGCTCTAATCTGGGAGACTATCGCCCCATCTCCCTATGCAATACAATATACAAGATTATATCAAAAAGCTAATACTTGGAAAACTAATTTCAACCAATCAGAGTGGTTTTACTCCTGGGCAGGACATAAATGACAGCATCATCATTGCAAATGAAGCCCTACATTTTATCAATAAAGACAAACTACAAAGCACGATTATAAAACTGGATGTAAGCAAAGCTTACGACAAAGTCAAATGGAGATTTTTAATCAAAATCATGGAACAAATGGGGTTTTGCAAGGACTAGTTAAGCAGGATATTCAACTACCTATCAACAGTAAGATATTCAGTCTTGGTTAACACCTTATCTTGTGGCTTCTTCGAAAGTACAAACAACCTGAAGCAAGGAGACCCCATCTCACCTTTCCTTTTTGTAATTATGGTAGAAGCACTGAGCAAGAATATAGAAAAGTTCCAAAGGGAAGGTAACTGGAGAGGATTTAGCTCCAAACATAGAGGCCATCACCCATCAGCAATTTGTTGATGATACTCTACTTTATGGCAAAGCCTCAATCAGGGAAGCTACCAAAATTAAAGACTATATGGAAGAATACATTACAACTTTAGGTCAGCAAATTAACAAAGATAAGTCAAAAATATACTTCTTCCATACAAAGAACCACATGCAAAAAAAGATCTCAAATCTTCTAGGATATTCAATTCATGTCACCTCATGCATATATTTAGGAGTCCCCATTTTCAAAGACATAATCAGAACAAAACTATGGGATCAAATCAAAGAAAAGTGCAGAGAGAAAGAAATAAGCTAGAGAGGCAAATGGCTTACCTTAGCAGGAAGAATTACAATGATCAAAGCAGTCCTCTCAGCTATCCCCATCTATGCAATGTCTAACATGCAATTAACTTCAAAAGCAACAGCCAGTCTGGACAATATCCTAAAGCATTTCCTATGGGAAGGCTCAAATGAGGAACACAAAATACCACTAGTTCACTGGGATAAAGTGTGCAAATCACAAGATGAAGGTGGTGCAAGGATTCGCAATCTAAAAGCACACAACCTAGCACTAGGTGCCAAACTTATTTGTAAAATGTATCAAAACCCTCATCTATGGTGCAAAATATTACAACAAAAGTATCTTGATTCTAAGGATCCTGAAAGAATTTTGACTATCATCAACCCTAGTGGTAGATCCCATATATGGAATTTTATGCTCAATAGTAGACATCTAATTAATGATCATATATCCTGGCAAATAAATGATGGAAGGAAAGTTGACTTCTGGTTAGACTCCTGGTGTGGACATAAACCATTAATAGAGTACCAAGAACTAAAGGATCACATCCCAGCATTAAGAGGCAGCTATGGACAAAAGGTCAAGGACTTCATAGTACCTGATAACAATGGTAAACACAGTTGGGTGGATTTCCAAGCCTTCCAATTGGGGGAAAAATCCAAAATCAAGCTAGTGTTAATAATCAAAGCAAGACAAGAATGCATAAACAATCAAAAGGATAGGATAATCTGGCATGGTGCTAAATCAAGCACATACTCAGTTAAGCTTGGATACAAGATCCAAATGATAGAAGGCGAAAAGTTATGGCCCCATAAATTATGTTGGGGAAAATGGATACTTCCAAAGGGAAGTGCATTCATGTGGATGGCCCTTCATAGAAAGATCCTAACTAGCGACAAACTAAAAACCCTCAAACTGGAAGGCCGAAGATGGTGTGTAATGTGCAAAGAAAATGAAGAAAGTACTAATCACCTATTACTAAATTGCCCCTATGCAAGACAATGTTGGAATTGGCTCCAAAAAAACCTAAACTAGGCAACATCAAGAAGCAATAACTTATGGCATTTCTCCCTCAGTTGGCCAAGACTGAAAAGAGAATCATTATGGGGTTTAATCTGGTAGGTTTCCCCCTCCATCCTAGTATGGAACATATAGAAAGAGCACAACAGGCGTATATTTCAAGACAAGGAAAAGGAAATCAGTGAGCTAAAGCAAAATATTGAAAGTAGCCTCACAAAGTGGATCAATTCCCAAATAAAGTTGCAAAGAAAATCCAAATTCACAACATGGGATGAGGAACTAATGAAAAAACTTGAAGAAGCTAAAGGTCCCCCCCTTTTTTCAATTTTCCTTGGATCCTATATTCAAAAGGTTGAAGGAAAAATGGTGTCCTCCACCCCAGGGGAGACTAAAGTTAAACACTAATGGTGCCTCGAGAGGAAACCTAGGAAAATCAGGCATTGGATGCATCATAAGAGACAAGCAGGGCCAAGTTATAGGGGCCATGTCAGCAAAAATACCAGAGACCACAAATAATGCAGCAGAGATACAGGGGATCCTAAGAGGTCTCCAACTTTGCAAGGAAATGAACCTCAGTAAATTTGATTTAGAAAATGATTCTACAATTTGCATAAATGTCCTTGCAAGAGGCCAGATAGGCGATTGGAATCTACAATCTAAAGTAAGCAAGATCAAAGAATCAATGCAAGAACTTGAGGTAAAGTCAACCAGCCACATTTATAAAGAAGCAAATAGAGCGGTTGACTTCCTAGCTAACCAAGGGATAGATCAAATAGAGGAGGTCAAGACTGGTAATCAAGCAAACTTTGGGCCCGGACTAGAAGCCATAATAGCAGAAGACCTAAACCAAAATTAATGGGAGTCAGGGAAGGTTGAATGTGTCCAATCCAATAGACACCAGGAAAGTATGCAAGAGGTATGTGTCTAACTCAAAATCTTTCACCTCTTATTAAAACTAAATCTTCATAAATAACACAGCATAAGGATAAACATATGCCTCTTTGTTTTAAAATAGACCATTACCACAGAAGAATAACTAAATCTCAACACAAACTTCAAAGGGGTTGTAAAGGAAACCAAACCCCAGCCAAAGGGCATAACAATTAAATCTCAGAAGCCCAGACCCTATCTCAGTTTTTGGCTCACAAAGCTCAAAACCTCCTAAAGCCTCTATGCCATGTTGATCTCTCTCCAGACAAATCAAAGTTAGGACCGATAATAGAACAGCTTATAATTTCTCCTAATGGAACCCCACGACCAAGAGAATAGAAACAATTGACAAAGAGGAACATTCAAAACCCCCATATAAGGAACCCTTAATAAGAAAAATGATTGTTCCTTGGAAAAATTGGCCCAGGGCTAACTTGGTCTGCCTATTCCAAGAAAAACCATGTCATCCCTCCCAAATCATTCAGATAACCCAAGGAAATGAAACACGAGTAAATTTCTAATTTAGGTTGTCAAATCTTGAAGATATTCTACATTGAGTGAAATAATTAAGGACATCAATATTGTTTCATTATGGGCAAAGGGTAAAACCTTAAATTTGCTCACTTTGGAAATGAAAGATTCCTCTAATTGAAATATGAAGCATCAATATAAGGTAATGCTTTGTTAGGTCAAATTTGTGACACCATCTTAATAGAATCAATCAAGTAGTGTGCAAAACAAAAAAACCAAACACATAAATATGTGAAAATTAAGCAGTCAACACACAACGTGGCTCCAGAAAGGACCCTTTAAACTCTGAATTTCAAATAACTCTTCCATATAGGTGTTGATAATCTCCATACAATGTATGCTAGAAACAAAACATGAACAAAAGGAAGGAATTACAATTTATAACCCTAATTACTCATACAAGTGTGGATAAATCCATGCACTAAAACTTAAAATTGAATACTTGTAACAAAGGAAATTAATCAAGCACGAACAAAAGTAAGGATATATGATTCATATAATATTTACTTATGTATCGAAAGAGTATTCATTTACAAAATGTGGGTCCATCCAAATATTTACGAAGACACATTCTACTATAACCAAAAACCCTATTTCCCACCACCTACACTCTATTTCTAATTTAAAACCCAACCCGTGAAAGCATCCCCAAGCCCTAATCTACTTCATATGCATCGAACTCTGGTGCAGGGGCACCATTTAAAGATTTTTGTCAATTCAAGGTTTTAAGGTCTAGGCTTTAGGATTTTGGGGAGTTTTGCATAAAATAAGGTCTTGGAGACCATTTTATAATGTAATTAGTCATATTTGAGTCATATTTAGGTGTCTAGAAGGTTTGGATTACAAAAAGTGCACAAAGATGAAAAGTTGTCATGTTTGAAATATTGCAAAATTGAAAAAGTAGTAAAAATACAGATTAGAAAGCTCAACAGTCATAATACTTCAAAAGGAAGTTTTAGGAAGTTAGAACAGTTAGATTGGAGGGAAAAGTATATATGTGTTGAGAATCATCGATGTAAGGTTGTTCTTGAAGTTTGGAAAGAAGAAACATCAATTAAACTCTGCTTTTTCCAATTTTTTATGTGTTTTTCCTTCTTAAATAGACTTGTATGGCCTGTATAGTAACTAGTTGCCCTGAAACTTGTTTGGATTCATTTGTGGCTTGAACTAACTTTGCTTTGCAAGAGATTTGAGAGTCTGACATTCTACTTGGTGGAAGTTTAAGTTGTTTTCTTAAAACTACCTATGTAAAATAGACTTAAGGGTTTGTAGTTACCAAGGTGAATTAAAACCCATTCCACCCTCTGTGATTACTGTAACTAGGTGGAATGGGATTGATATTGTAGGTTTAGATGTTTCCATGCTTTGTGTGTGTGCAAGGGAGGGAAAAAGGTGTGTTGGCAAGAAGCCCTAGGGTGAAAAGTTGTGTTTTCCAAGTGGAAAAATGAGGTTTTGGTATGCTAAAGTGAGTATTGTGTTGAGGTAGCGTTGTTTCTGGTTGAATTGAGTGGTGTGATTTGAGCGATGTGTAGGCTATTTTAGACCTATTTGAGGTGGTGGTGTGATTTGATAAGGTTGGGAAGTGTGTTTTCCAATAAAACCCTAGAATTTTGGCTAAAAGTGAG